>JAUCBN010000038.1:13010000-13297500 GCA_035048815.1 Abelmoschus esculentus | reverse complement strand
TATAAAACAATAATTAGAATAAAATAATATTTTTAACAAAATAATTTTATCCCAAAATTTTTTCCTTAAATTTAGAAAATTAGTTTAAAAACCTAAAAAACAATAGGATTTCAAAAATTAAAAATCTAAAAAACTAGATTTTTTAATTAAGGATTTCAAATTTTGGATTTTAAAATTAGGAATAATTTTTAAGGTGGTACAACTCTCTCACCCTTAAAAGAAATTTTGTCCTCGAAATTTCCTTAACGGTAGATATTTTAAAAGCATGGATGTTCAAAGAAAAATTTAAAAGAACATTTAGGTTCAAGTAATAAACAACAACAATGAATTTTCAAAGAGGCTTTGATTTTAAAATTCATAAAAATGTGTATGATCACTTGTCAACAAAATGTAGTAACCTAGAATAAGATTTAATACTGGAGTCTCGGATTTAAAATACATTAAAAAAATAAAATAAACTTTAAATAAAATCATAATATTTTTTTTAATTCCTTTTAATCCCAAAATATTTCAAATGTAGATAAAAACAAAAAAAAATTAAAGAATTATTTTGAGCTTCACATTCCGAGGGTTGAATTTAGCTCTGATACTAATAAATGTAACCCCCTAAATCCGACCCAAAAATAATAGGTCAAATCTAAGAAGTCACATTTGAAAACTTTACCCTAAAAAACAATTTTAAAAATTATACTTTAATTTAAAATAAAACCATAATGATAACATAAATGTCCCAAAAGTCTCAATGTTTTCAAAATAATAACCTGAATAACTAAAAATAGTTTCGTTTTGATAATAAAATAACTGAATAAAATCTGAGATCTTCCAAGTAACGCACCACCTAAAGTTCAAAGATCTGTAAGATAAAACTAAGGGGTAAACTAAAGAGCTCAGTGTGTCTATAAGGTGCAGATAAAAATAATAAAACACGATTTATAAAATTATTTTTCAAAGGCAATATTTCAAAAAAATAAAATACGGTTCACATAAATAATTTTCTCAAGAGTAAAGTTTTGGAAAAAATGCAAATCATGAAGTTTGGATGATATCATACACACAACACAAATCCCAACTACAACGTCACCAATCCTAGTGGAGGAGTTCCCCATAACCCTCACCTACAACGTCACCAAAATCCGAGAGTGGTCTTAGGCTTCCGGAAAGCTGCCACGACTTCCTCCGTACACAATCTCATCCCATGAACACAATATGATGTAACATGATTTGAAAATTCGAAAGCAATCACAATTCAATATGAAATCTCAATTTGTCCGAAAACACAAATTCACAGGATATAAAAATCATATTTACTCTCAAAAGTGTGAAATCTCAAATCTGAAAATTTTAATATTTCTCAAATCACAATGGCATGTATGCTTGATAATACAAGTGCACAATCAAAGTCATAATACAAAAATTAGACACGCTAGCAAAACACGAGTATTTTTAAAACACAAAATATTAAGCATGTCACACAAAATATATTTTTCAGAAACACATATAGCACTAGTAAGAGAACACACCTTAGCCAAAGCGACTCAAAATACTGAATAACGTGGTTTTGAACTCGGACAAAGATAAAGAATAAAAACATTGGCTTTAGAGAATCTTGATGGAAGAAAAATAATTTATGGTTTTCTCTTAGACCAAAATATGTATATATCTAGAGAAAAATAATTGAATCCAACTTAAATTAAAATTTTATTAAAGCAAAATATAAATATAATAAATATTAATAAATGTTGTAGAATTTTGAAGGGATTTTCTTTCTTTATTTAAAATTCTTTATATAATATATAATATTAAATAAAGAATTTTAATAAAACAATAATTAGAATAAAATAATATTTTTAATAAAAAAAATTTATCCCAAAAATTTTTCCTTAAAATTAGAAAATCAATTTAAAAACCTCAAAAATAATAGGATTTCAAAAATTAAAAATCTGAAAACTAGAGTTTTTTAATTAGGGGTTTCAAAATTAGGGTTTTAAAATTAGGAATAATTTTGGGGTGTTACACACTCGGTATCACACAACCCATCGAGTTATATCGAGATCACACAACCCATTGAATTACTCAAGATCACACAACTCTATCAAGCTACATCGAGATCACACAACCCATCGCGTTTTATTGAGATCACACAGTCCATTGAATTACTCGAGATCACAAAACTCTATCAAGCTACATCGAGATCACATAACCCGTCGATTACATTTATCTTACCTTACTCACACAACTTTAGGGTATTAAGTTTATTGACCACAAATATCATAAAATACACACATGCATGCAACATCCCTAACTATTAGCCAAGCGTAGCCCTACTATACCCATGCTCACATAGCCGTCGGGTTTCCTCGTGATCACATAGTCGTCGGGTTTCCCCGTGATCACATAGTCGTCAGGTTGTAGCATATCTTGATCAACATAGCTACAAATACGTCTAGGACATACATGGATCAACACAGCCACAAGTAGTGCAATCCATAGGTCACCATGCCCATCAGGTTACTTGAGTTCACATAGCCCATCGAGTTACTTGATGCTCACACTGCCCATCAAGTTATATTCCCTTATCCAGATTATCATAGTCATGGATAGGTTCGAACCGCATCCAGATCACATAGCCCATGGACACATCAGACACACTTGCTTATATAACCCAAAGTACATGTCCCCTTAACTAAGTGCCCATGCACGGAATTTAGGATATCTGAATTTCCTTTACCAAGTCATGCAACCACTAGTCGGTCTCGATCGAGTCATCTTCCCCCAAGACCTCAAAGTTCTTGGGCCAAAACTGATGAAGCCTTTTAATAGGGGTCTTATGAGGCATCTCAGATTGCCTCGAAAAAGCTTGCATCACATGCAACAGAGAAGAGGTAAGGTAATGAATGTGACTTACCCCATCGTTACCATTTTCACCCTCCATCAACCCTTTTTTAAAGCACAAGAAACAAGGCAACACATTAGGATTCCAGACTTGTAAGTACAACTCAAATTTAGGAACTTGTATTCACTAGACACCTTACAACAATCACTAAAAAACCCAAGGGTTTCCTAGAAGCAACTCAACCTGTGTTCTGACACCCATAAATATAACACCCCGATCCCGATCTAGATTCGGAGTACTATATTTGGGTCACCCAAAACCCGACCCATAAAAATTCTTTTAAAACACATGTCTAAATTCTTAAAAGATTCCAATTTCATAAATCCACATAGATAAAAATAAAATATAAATAAGGGTTTATAAAATAAGAGCTCATTTTCAAAATAAATTATCTGACTCAAATGAAATCCAAAGTAAAGTTATAGACTCAATATGTGGTAAGATTTTACAACTACATTAAGTCCAAACTAAAGATCAAGTGCTGTACTCTTTAAACGGCTCCGATACTGGGAAATCATTCTCGTGATGCCCCACCAAAGCTACATGTCACCTACGCAACGGAATAACCATAATTCCACACACTAAGCTAACAAGCTTAGTGGTACATTTCTATTCTAATAGTTCATTAGTAACTTAAAACGAGTAAACAAGATAGTATAGTCAATAGTGCACATAAAGGCTTCTAAGCTAAGGTTCATCCTTTATTCTAGCTTAGCTAGAGTTCTCAAATTATTATTCTCAAGATATCTACATATAAAAGATCAAAGACACATCAGGCCTATCCAGTCGGTATTACACAACTCATAGAGTTATATCGAGATCACATAAACCATCAAATTACTCGAGATCAAACAACTCTATCGAGTTACATTGAGATCACATAATACATCGATTATATTTATCTTATCTTACTCACACAGCTTTAGGGTATTAAGGTTATTGACCACAGATATCATAACATACACACATGCATGCAATATCCCTAACTACTAGCCAAGCGTAGCCCTACTATACTCGTGATCACATAATTGTTGGGTTTTCCCGTGATCACATAGTAGTCAGGATAGGCCATATCTGGATCAACATAGACAAAGATACTTCTGAGACATGCTTGGATCAACATAGACACAAGTAGTCCAATCTTGAGGTCACCCAACCCATCAGGTTACTCGAGTTCAAACAACCCATCGAGTTGCTTGACGCTCACACAGCCCATCAAGTTATATTTCATTATCTAGATCAACATAGCCACAGATAGGTTCGAACCGCATCCATATCACATAGCCCTTGGACACGTCGTACATATTCGCTCACATAGCCCAAAGTACATATCCCCTTAACTAAGTGCCTATGCACTGGCTCTTGGATATCCAAATTTCCTTTACGAATGTAATACCCAAAAAATTATTCCTAATTTTAAAACCCTAATTTTGAAATCCCTAATTAAAAATCCTAATTTTTAGATTCTTAATTTTTGAAACCCTAATTTTTTGAGGTTTTAAATTGATTTTTTAAATTTGAGGAAAGAATTTTGAGATAAGATTATAAATTTTTGAAAGTTTTAAATATGAATTTAAAGATTAAAAATTAATGTGATGTTTTGAAATTTGATGACATTTGGATAAATAATCTGTTTTTAAATTGAATTTTCTTTTTATTGAGATTAATTATTTTTTTTATTATTAAAAGTTTATCTACACTCAATCTTTCTTTTAAAAATATTATTTTATTCTATTTAATATTTTATCAAAACTCTTTATTTAATATTATATATATTATAGAAAGGGAAGAAATCCCTTTAAAATTATACAACTTTATTTTCTATATTTATTATATTTACAATATGATCTAATAGAACTTTAATTGTAATTGAAATCAATTACTTTTTTCCTATAAATATATATCATGGTCTAGGAGAAAACCCTATATTATTTTATTTCATCAAGATTCTCTAAAGCTTCTGTTCTTATTCTTTATTTATGTTCGAGTTCAAAACCATTTATTTAGTAATTTGAGTCGCTTTGGCTAAAGTGTGTTCTCTTACTAGTGTTATATGTGTTTTTCTAAAAAATTATATTTTTCTATGTCACGTTTAATATTGTGATTTTGAAAATATATAAAATTTTTCGGATTTTGAAATCTCACACTTTTGCGAGTAATTATAATTTTAAATTCTGTGAATTTATGTTTTCGGATAAATTAAGATTTCGGATAAATTTTTGGATTGAACTGTGGTTGGAGTATGTAATTGAGATTTGTTTTGTGCATACATCATGTTTTGCATTGTTTTTTCTAAAATATTACTCTTGATAAATAGTTTTACAAACCATGTTTTTTTTGTTTTATGTATACACTAGATATAAGCTAAGTTCTTTAGGTTACTTCATTTTAGTTTCCTCTTACAAATCTTTGGGCTTTAAGCAATACGGTACCTAAAGAATCTTATATTCTATCTGGTTATTTTACTATTTAATATAAAACTAACTTTTAGTTATTCAAATCATTATTATTATTTTAGAAACTTTGATGCATTTGGAAATTATGGTTATTTCAGTATACATAAATATTTTTCTTACATTCAAATATTTTATTTAAACTATTAGACTATAATATTATTTTTAATAAGTTTTTAAGATAATGTATTTTAGGAATTTTAACTCTTTTTAAATTACCAAATTTTAGTTATAATTTTAACTTTTTGTTTTGACGAATTATTAAGTATTTAAATATTTTACAGTTATTATAAAATAATATAAATTAAATTGTTTATGAGGGTAAAGTTTTTAATGTTAACTTCTTAAATTTAACTTATTTCTTAATTTTCTAAATATGTATTTCTTTTTGTGTTATTGTTAAATGAATTCAAATGTGTGTACTCTTCTTGTGATAAATGTGAGTTTCATCTTGTGTTACTGTTAAATGAATTTAATTGTGTGCACTCTTTCCGTGCTAGATTCTTGTGTTCTGTGACTAACTATTCATTGTGATACTATTATTTTGGAATACTTTGTGATATTGTGACTGATCTATTTGAATTGTGTGTTTCGTATTTTTATGATTGACTGAGATGAGACATTTGAGATCATTTGCATTTATTGCATTACATGTGCTTGGGGTAGATTGTACGGAGGAAGGTGATTTTACCATACTGTGTGTTGGCGAAATAAGGGGTGAGGTGTTCTAGGAACTACCTCCACAATGATCGGTTGACGTTGCCACCACTATGTTTGGCGTTCGGAGTATGAAGTTGCATTCTCTATGACATTGCATTCTCCGTGGTATTGCGTTCTCTGTGACATTGCATTCATCACTCTTTGTGTTTATTTACTACGAAAATTATGTTATAATTGTGATTGTTATTTGAATGATATTGTGATGTTTGGTTGTACTTTAAAGACACACTTGGTTTTATAGCTCATTCTTTTATTTTATTTTTAAGATATTTGGTCCTAGAAGTTGGTACTCAGAGATCTCTATCGATCAACATTTTCATTATGTTTTCAGTACGATTATTTACAAACTTTTTTACTTCAGTTATTTTGGGATTATTATGGATCTAAAATGTTTTTAAACTTCATGCATAAAATCGTTTTATCTAATTTTTTCTATTTTTAATTAGAATAATTACTTTTAAACTATTTATTTAATATTTAGTTTATAAATTTTTATTTTAAATTACTTTAAGCGTTTATATGGCGTTAAAGTTTTAATAATGATTTTAACCTACCGTACACCTAAAGTTAAAATTAAAGGGTTACATTTTTTGTATCAGAGTCGAGTTTAACACTCGGACTATGAGGCCCATTACAAGTGTTTTTACAAAAATTTTGAAAAACATGCATGCATTAAATACCCTAATTTGTTTGGTTAGCTACAACAACAACCCATGAAGCTCAACCGTTGGATCGAACCAATGATGAACAACCAAGATCAAACCGTAAAAAGTCCCCTGATATTCCCACCCGTAGGTGTTTAGCACCCGTGGCGTTTTAGTTCTAGCGTGGGCACCACGCGCGTAACTTCAACTTCGCATAACGCCTCGACTCCTCAATTCTAACATCACTGTATGACCGCCGCCCACCTACAAAAATTGATACATCAGATCAAAAGAGATCTGAAAAAGAAAACCATGATGATCATTGTAATCTAGGGTAATGATAGAACTAAGGAGATAAAAAGAAAAAATCTTTAGTTATCTATGTTTTCGAGAATAGAGAGGATTATATTTTTTTAGATTTAAAATTTTAAAATTAAGAAAATGGATATTTTTAGCAAAAAAAAAGGCTTTTATTAGACCAATTCTAGTTTGTTTATGTGTATTTCACGATAAAGCCTCTCCATGTTCCCCTGTTTATCTAATAAGGGTCAGTACAAGAGAAAATAACCCTTCCAGTCCTTTTCATTTTCATCCCTTTTACAATTTGGTCCTCAATTCAGTTTTAAACATTACATGAAGATTTTTTACAACACCAATCCCTCGCGTTTTATCTTTTCCAATCAACCCTGATTTTAAATGATAATTACTTTCTCTATAGCGTAAAATTATATTATCAGTCCCTCGAATCTTTTTGTTCTCTGATTATGCCCCAAAATCTTTTTTTTTTAATTTTTTTTTAGTATGTTCCTTTCGATCTCTCTTCCATTATTTTGTTTTTCTTCTCTTTGTTCTGCCTCATTTATATTTGTCTCTTATTGTGAATGCTTCCCATGTCGTAATTTGCGTTATTATGTAAATAAATATTAGACTAATTATGTGATACGGTTATATTTCCCTTTTATGTTAAGATTCATGGTGAATCAAAGATAAACCATTATGAAAACACTCCTCGTTAGAAACCTAGCCGCTCTCTCCCTCTTGCAAAATTCTTTCACTCTGTTCTTTTACTTTGATATATCCCTTTGATCGGTGGTCGAAAATTAATTTTAGTATTAGTTGTCAACCACTAAATCTATGAATCTATTTCTTTTTTTATTTTCAATTTTAATATGAATCTCTGTTTTTATAACACGCTATTTATGTCCTTGTAACACGATTTTTTTCTGTCTTTATAACATGTTTTTGTTTTTGTTTTGTGGTTTAATTCATCTATTTTTGTGGCATGTTTTAGCATAATCGATTATTGTTCACACAAAGATTCAATCGGCGCTAGTTTCTGATCTATGTTTTTGTCAATGGTCACTTGAAAAGTTTTATCCCACTCGGTTGATGGTTGTTTGTTGATGAAATCAGTCCTGAGTAATGATATTTTTTATATGACAGTTTGGATCGTCTAAAACTCCTTTCTTAAAGCGTCTTGTTTGGACAAAGACAAAAAGATTCAGGAAACTTCTAAATTTTATTGGTATGCTTATGTCCATAGGAATTTTATTTTCTTTAGTTTTTAGATTGTAAAAACTTTTAGATTTTTTAATCCAATTTTTTACTTATTGAACGCGATATAATTATATTTTTTCTATAATTTAATAAAAATTCAATAACATTTATAAAAAAATCATTAGCATAGTTAGATAAGTCTTAACTTTGAGGATCAGGTATGATTTACCAATATCACTGGAATGCCTTGATTTAAATTTATATTAAAACGCTAGATTTGTTCATATCTTTGATACTAGTTTTTTTTTATTTATTTATTTAGATAATCTCATTTCCAAGAGAATTCATGTGTTTATATTTATCGTTATTTATTTGACACTTATGTGGTTATCCCATTATCAATCATCTTGTAATTACGGGTATTTAATTTTAGGGATTGTGTAACGAGATCGTTAACTAATTAGTATGATATCCTTATTCGATCGTAAGCAAGGCTAATATTAATTATAGTGATAATGGTTCGGACATTTACCTTTGGATTTAGATGTTATTAAAATAAATGTTCACATCCAATTAAATTTCAATTCGATCGTCACTTTGGAAAATACGGGGTGTTAATCCTTCCCCATCTGTAATTAACTTTTGAACTCTAATTTTTAAAATCTATAATTTTATAAGGTTTGATCTACCTAAACGGTTGGTGGCGACTATATTTTTTAAAAAATACAGTTTCGAATTAAAATTCCCTTGGATCATATTATTTTAAAAATAAAATTAAAAGTGTTTTCTAAACACAAAAAATTATTTTTAGCGATATTTATACCTCAATCAATGAATTGGAAAAAATATCGCAATAATCTCTACATAAGTGTTATTGTAAAAAGTCATTTGTTGTGGTATCTTAAGAGAACAATCGACGAACTAAAATACTAATGAGTGGTTGAATTTATCTTAAGAAAATTGCGTTTATGCATGTCTTAACAATTATTTTCGGTTCTTATTTTTGTTCAGTTCTTTTATTTTTTTATTTACTTTAATTTTATTATTTCGAAATAATATATTTGTTCAACAAATCATTTATCTTAAGAATATTCCTTTATAATTTAAGAGAGAGAAAAAAACAAAAACATTAAACACGAATAGTAAAATAGACTTTCTTGTGCCAAGACTAACTGGACAACGGATAGAAGAACCGCACATATAATAACAAAAATCACATTCATTTTTTTTTCTTCAAAAGCAAAAAATAAATTCAAGTCATAATTTAAAAATTTAAAAACTTAGTTTTTTTTAGTGCCAACGTAAATAGTAACATGAAAAAGTAGCTAACGATAGGATTCCATAGATAAGTATTAAGTGTTAGAAAAAAAAAGTGAGAAGTGACCAACTTTGAGTTATATTTTAGAATAGTAAAGATAAAAATTTGAATAAAAAGTTTATTGGTTCTTATTCTATTCCATGAGATCTTTACGATGGTATCTCATATACTCAAAATGGTTGAGTGGTGAATGAGAAATTGATGCTCAAAGTAAGAAGATCATGAATAGAGTAAAGAATGAAACCCCCATTATCCATATGGATGAGATAAATAAAATGAAAAGCATTTATATAAACTTACCTACATAGTTGTCATCAAATGACATGACTCTTGGGTTATAGAAACTATACAAGAAGAAACTGAAAAAAATAAGAAAAACGTGAGGAAGGAAGAAGGTAAAGATGGTTATGATGTAGGCCAAAAGATTTGCTTAATTAGGGTAGTGGCCCTAAGGGGCTAATATATAGCTTTAGTATTGGTTACCAACTTGACACTGAAGAGTTAAAGTGGTTATTAACCGAATTTGGTTGTTAAGAGATTACCTGGAAGTGGTTGCAAGTTGATCCAACTCAATCGAAGCAATTGAGCTGGGAGCTGAAGAAGTTGCGAGAAAAGCTTCTGCATTTTGCTTCCTTCTTTCTTTTAGATGAGAAATACACCAATATTCACCCTACTTGCTTTCCTTCCAGACTTCTTTGAACATGTTACGTGCTTTCTATACACAATCATCGTAGGAATATAGTTAACTTAAAGTTGTTTCTTCATCACCTTTTCCCTAACAGAATGCAGGTCCAAATCAACATGTTTTGTTTTAACATTGAGGATTGAATCGGTTGTCATTGTCATTGTCATTGTGTTCGTGTTATCACACCAGACTGTTGGAGTCTCCTGTAGTTTTACTTCCATGTCATTTAATAGAGCTTACACCCAAATCACTTCACTTGTTGCATCGTCTAAGCTCCTATACTGCGCTTTTGTAGTTGATCTAGAAACGGATCGTTGCTTCTTTGAACACCAAGTTAGTAAGTGACCTCCAAAAAATACAGTGTCCAGAGATTGACCTGCGATCGTCCACATCACTTCCCCAATCAACATATGTAAAAGTTTGAAGAGATGTTGGAAAAGTACTGCTTGGAACAAACGAAAGATCACAATATGTGGTGCCTCTCAAATATCTTAAGATCCTCTTAACAGCAGACCAATGTGTCTCGGTTGGTTGCTACATATATTGTGATAATTTGTTTACAGTAAATGAGAGATATGGAACAAACCAAAGATCACAATGTGTCTCGAAACACATACAATAATGCTCTCACAATACTTATATAATTCAGGATTAGCAAATGGCTACCCATTGGATTTGTTGACTTTGGAGTAGTTGCAATCGGTGTATCGGCAGGCTTGGAGATCGTCATATCATTTTTTTAGGAGTTCTTCTATGAACTTCTTCTAACATCGAAGGATGCCACCATCAGCATGGATAGACTCAATACCAAGAAAGTAGTGCAAATTACCTGAATATTTCAGGGAGATCTTTTCATCTAGTGCTTTAATCATTTCGGGATGCGATGTTCTGAAGTTCTTGTCACCAAGATATCATCTACATAAACCACAATGTAAAGAGTTATACATTGATTCAAGTATATAAAGAGTAATGTGTCATCTGTGGAGGACAGAAGAAGTCTTTGAGCTTTGGAAACCAATTTTGAGGTGCTTGCCTTAAACCATACTAGGGTATCTTCAATTTACCACAAGAGGGGAGACATTATTGTCACACTTAACAAATTTTTTTGATTATTTCATATATACATCCTCAAGAAGTTCTCCTTTTAGCAATGCATTATTAACTTCCACATGATGTACCTGCCACTTGTTATGAACAACCATTGAAAATATGACATTAACAATAAAAATTTTTACCACAGGACTAAATAATGTCTAAGGAAAATTCTGTCTTGGTACTTGTGAGTATTCTTTTACCAATAGTCTGCTTTAAATATGTTGACAGTACAATCTGAATTCAACTTGACTCTAAACAACCATTTGGAGCCTATAACCTGTGATTTGGTGGTAGATGAACCAACTCCCAAGTATTGTTATTGATAAGAAAGGTATATTCAGAATACACAACATCTTTCCAACAAGGTATACTCAATACTTGATGAATGTTTTTAGGTGTGCTATGTACTTCTATGTTATATAGTTTATGCTTGAATATACCAGCTTTACTTCTTGTGATTATGTTAGTTTTGTTCATTGACACATTCCTTACAGGCGCACTGGTCTGAGCTGCAGATTTTATAATTTGGACTATCTCAGTTGGAGCAATGTTACTTACTTTAGCATCTTTATTTTCAGGTTCATTATATGCATCATATAACTCTTCAACCTGACCACCTTCCATTGGTGGAGGGGATTTAGCTTGTTGGTCCATTGATACATCATAATGTGTACTATTAGTGTTAGCTGTCATATTTCTGTGAAAAGTAGAAGAAACACTTTTCGTGCTTGTATCTTGATTTGTTTGTGAAATATTACCAAAACTTAAGTCTGATTGTGGTATATCATTTTTACCATCCTCACCAATACTTACCTCAAGAATGGGTTGTGAAACTTCATTGGTTGTCATTTTTTGTTGTTCAACAGGTTGAGAATCAACATTAGAATTATTAGGTAGAGGAAAACTCTGTAGATGTGAAGGTAGAACTTTGCGGAGAATTACTTGTAGTTTGAGTAAAAGAAAAGACTCGTTCATTGATATATAGACCCTCCCATTGTTGTCTATGTATTGATAGCCATGATGCTTAGGAGAATATCCTAAATTTACACATGACTTAGATTTGAACTTGAACTTGTGTTTGTTATAATCTCTGAGACATGGAAAATATTATGAACCGAAGACACGCAAGAAATAGTGATTTGTTTTATTTCCGTATAACATTTATAAGGTGACAGTCCATTCAAGGTTTTAGTAGGCATTCTATTGATAAGAAAAACAACAGATTAGACAGCAAAGGACGATACTTCAGTGGAACAGAAGCGTGTGCAAGAAGAGTACGAGTAATGTCTATAATGTGTCTATGTTTACACTCTATCACACTATTCTGAGCAGATGTACGTTGGCTTGTAATCCTATGCTGAATGCCTAACTTTACTACTTTAGGCACTAAAACCACAAATTCTGTACACCATCAGTTTGAATAGCACAAATATTGGATTGAAATTGATTCTTTACAATGGCAAGAAATAAGTTGAAAGTAATAACATCTGATTTATATTTTTGTAAGAAAATCCAAAAATTCTTGGAGTACATGAACAAATGAAACAAAATACAACCACCCAGCAGACTTTACAGGAACAAGTCCCCAAATATATGCTTTTACAAGTTCAAAGCTTCTGGTATACACAGTGGTGGATTCTTTAAAGGGAAGTCTTGTACTTTTCCCAGTTGACATGTTGTGCACATCATCTCTCTATTTAAAGAGATGGCTTTATTCAACACCATACTAGCTACACTAGAGGATGCATTGCCTAATTTCTTATACCAAAGCCAATACATATCTTGATCCAAGCTTTTAGTTGAAGGAAGTTGAGTTATGATATTATTATAGTGATAACCTTCAGTTTTGTTGTCGAAGTAGCACAATACATCTTCCAACCTTCCTCGTAGTAATATAGCACCAACTATTTTATCCCTAACACAGCAACTATCAGTATAAAATTCAATAAAGATATTATTATCTTGTGTAAGCCTAGACACGAAAAATAGATTCTAAATAATCTTAGGCACACATAAAAGATTATCAATGAGAAGAGATCCAGATTCAGTAAACAACAATGTTTTACCAATATGAGTGTTTGGAATAGTAGATCCATCTTCAAGGTAAACCTTTCCATTTCCTAAATAAGCTTGACCACAACGAGTTGATGGTTGATTATGAGTGACATGATGAGTGACTCCTGATTCAAGAAACCATTTGTCTTTAATAGTGAGAACTACTTTGAAAACTAGGGAATTTACCTATACAATATCATTAGTTGCTTCAAGGGTCCTTGCTGGAGCATCTAAGATGAAAAAAGGGTCATAACACTGCGTATCAACCTCGGTTGCATAGTGATACATATTTGCTTGCACTTCCTCAGTTCCCTCATTTTGTATTGAGAAGTATCGATTGAAGTTTTGGTCAAACATGTACCAGCAACGATCAATAAGGTGACCTATCTTACCATATAGGTGACATTGTAGTTGAGATATGTTACGAAACCTGCAACCTCTTAGTACAGTCGGTCCTCTCGACCTGTTGGGGTTATACTGAGGTTGAAGCGCATCTCTAGGTGTGTGTTGTTTCTTCTCAGAGGGAAACTGAGTAAAATTAATACCTGTTGAAACACACATATAATCAAGAAGACTTCTTTCAGCATCACATAGGCCGACGTCACTAAGGCTAGAGTGGATGGCTTGCGACTCATGGTTAAAGCTGCCACCAATGATTCATATTTTGCTGGAATCCATTTAAAACAGTTGCAGCTTGTTCAATTTCAGTAACTGGGCTTCCACAGGATGCGAACACATCATAGATTTTTTTAATCTGAGTGGCACAGTCACGAATGGACATAGAACCCTTCTTTAAGGCCCTCAATCGACAATGTCATCTTTTTTTGTTGCAGAAAACTCAAAGAATAGCGTGATAATAGGTGACTAGATTGATGTGATGTCTCAATCCCTACGAGATGCGGAAGAATACTGGGACTCATGGTTGACAGGAGTCAAGATGCTAGAGCATTATCTTTTTTCTTGAATCGCTTGTTAGTTGGATTTAGGGTTAGCTGGTGTAGCGACCCTTAATTAAAAATTATAAGGTTGAGAGAAAGATCACTAGTAAAAGGAAATTACGTCTTAAAAAATTGGGAATCAGGGCTTAAATTAAAAAGAGATTTTTAGACTTAAAATTTTGGAAAATTAGGGTTTAGTTTTCAAAAATTAGGGATTAGAATTGAAGTTGGAAAATTAGGGATTTAGTTAAAAAATGGAAAATTTAATTTAGGGTTTGAAAACACCTAAAAAAGAATTGAAAAAAATTTAGGGGAAATAATTTAAAAAGAAATTTAGACAGAGGGTGGAGTCGCCATCGGCCACTTTGATAGACCGGACACCGGGAAAACTAAAGATTCGAAAAAGATGCGTTCGAGAGTCGGTTACGGTCTAAAAACGGGTTTAGAGTTTAAAAACCACCCAAAATTGGCACCTTTAAAATAACCGATTTTAAAATTTTACAAATTAAAGTGGCGTTTAAATTATGGTTTGTTTAAAGATTCGAATCAAGTTTTACTTTTTTCGTATCTTTATTCGAAGGCTTGTTTCACAAAAATATTTTACCTCAAAAGATACCTTGTTTCACAAGAAAACTTGCATCATGTAATGTTGCCACTTTTGGGCTTAGTCAAAGATGGTTTAAATGCATCAATGTCCTTGCGTTTCGTCAAAAATGAATTTCAAGAAATTTTGAATAAATTTTTCAGAAATTGACGTTTTCACAGACAACGTCTTTATGAATAAATGTTCAAAAGACTGGAGACGACTCAAAATAGATTTCTTGGATATCAAATGCTAGGGTGTCTCAAACTCGACACCTAGTGGTTAATGTTTTGCCTTGAAAAGTTGTAGCGATACTCGAAGTGTCAAAATTCTACTCAAAATACTCAGTTCATCCTCATGATTACCGTACTTGCTTGACCCACTTGAAAACTACTCCTTCTAGTTCTCAAATTTGCTTTCTCTTGTAACTCGGTTCGAGAATTCCAAGTGTAAGCATGTGCTTTAGTTTGCACTTAATCATTTGACGTATTAGAGTGTCAGTGTCTTCAAAGAGTCATCACTGACGCTAGGGTGTCAAACTAGTGGAGTTCTGGCTCCTTATTAGACTCGTTCTTCCCCCACAACTCCATCAGGATGTTCTGAGACTTATTGAATTGCTTGTTCATATGAGGGTTCTCAATTTTCCTCCTTTTTTTTCTTCTCTTTTTTCTTCTTTTTTTTTCTTCTTTTTTTTTCTTTTTTTTTCTTTTTAATGTTTCTTACCTCTTGGAATTCTCAAAACTGAGTAGGTTTGCTTTCTACGGGATCTTCTTATCATCGAACATTATCGAAGGAGGAGTAGTCTTGTTTCTTAAGTTTTCCGACCGAAGCAGATTAAAGACAGAATTGTACTTCATCGTGATCACAACAGTTAATCAATTATTTTTTTCGTGTGTCTGAATCTGGGACACAATAAGCATTAAATATCCAAGAGTTTTAAAAGTGTAAGAAAAGGTATATAAAAGTGCACCTCTTCATTGAATTATAAAAGCCCTTAACAAGAGTTCATCGCTAATTTCGGGCCAAAGTTAGCGAGATTGATTACAAGACGAAAAATTAAAGAAGAAAATGCAAAGACAAAGATGCAAAAATCATCTAAGAAAAGCTAAGTGAGATGCATGAATTTCTCGATAGACGGGGTCGACGTGGACTCCAACTCTCAAGCCTTGTCGTGATTCGGAAGGGGATTGTTCTTCACATCCGGGGAGTCTAGCTTGATGACTCCAGCGTTCAACAAGTTTTGCACCATCTTCTTGAAAGCGAAGCAATTCTCGATGGTATGCCCCGGCACTCTGGCATGGTACTCGCAGTGGGCATCGGCATCGTACCATACCGAGTAAGGCGGACTGTAAGGAGTCATATGATAGGGTCGGACTAAATCTGCCTTGTGCAACTGAGCATACATCTCCTTGTACGACACCGACAAGGGAGTAAAAGTCAACTTCTCATTTTCCTTCTTAGGAGGCTTAGTTTCTCTCCTATTCGAGCCTTGAGCTGTCCCAAAAATTGCAAAATTCTTGGGGTTCTAATAAGGGGCGGCATAGTTGACTTCATGATCCTTCTTTCTCGGATACCTCGACATACCTTCTCCGGTCTTGAGCTTTCCGCTTCTAAAAACAGCCTCGATGGATTCTTCCGTGTTCACAAATTCGGCGAATCCGAGAGATATGTTACTAATCATCTTCTCATAAAGTGGACCATGAAGTAAGTCCACGAACAGGCGGGTAATTTCTTCTTCCAAAACCGGAGGCTGAACTTGAGCCGCTATGTCTCTCCACCTTTGGGCGTACTTCCGGATGGTCTCATCTTGCCCTTGAGTCAAGCTCTGAAGCATAGTTCGATTCAGGACCATGTCCTTCACATGCTTGTACTGCTCGGTGAAGAATTTGGACAAGTCTTTTCATGATTTGACATTGGCCTATTGAGCTGGGCATACCATCGGGTAGCTGCCCCGGTCAGGCTATCTTGAAAGTAGTGGATGAGAAGTTTCTCATTTCTCAAGTGTGCCACCATCTTGCGGCAATATGTCATTAGGTGAGCTGAGGGAAAAATGGTCCCGTCGTACTTCTTAAAGTCTGGTACCTTGAATTTAGGTGGGATGACCAAATCAGACACTAAACTTAGCTTGTAAACATCGATCCCATAGTCTTAGGTAGCTTACACCAGGTTGACTTTCTCTTCGACTTGGAGGCGTTACTCCTCAAACTTCTTCTCGAACTCTTTCCTCAACCTAGACTCTACCTCGTTCATCAAGTCTAAATCGAGGACTTCAACATTGGCCTCGTTGTCGAAACTATGACCCACGTCAATCGGGTGGCTAGCAGATGCCCCAGAGATGTGAATACCCTGCAGAACTGATACTTCGGGTTGAGCTCTAGTGTGAAAAGTGTTTCCACCTAAGTCTTCCATGTTGGATTGCTCATCAGAAACCTTAGCCTTTCCATGGTCGGCTTTTCCGAACAACTCGGTGAGTTTGGTGATGATGTCATTCTGAGACTTCTCAATCCTTGCCTCAATGTTGGTCAAACGGTCCTCGATCTCCTTCTGTGACTTCTCAGCATTAGCCAATCGCTCGTCCATGATTCTTGATTGAGAGCGGGTGTTGTAAGAGTGCGGAATGGTTGCGGCTTGAAAAAAACTGCCACGAGGTATCCAAGGTCAATCTCCTTGTCTTATTGATGAATGCAAAAAGTATGCATGCTATGAAAATGCATGAAATGCAAAAAATGAATGCAAGCGAAGGTGTCGGTCATGCTAGTGATCGCCCTTTGAGCAACTTTCACCGATTGAAAGATTTTATTTTATTTTTATTTTTTTCTCTTTTTTTTCTTTTTCATTTTTTTTCTATTGTTTTTTTTCTCCTCTTCTATTTTCTCTTTTTTTTCTCTCTCTTTTTTTATATATCTCACAGTTTTCTTTCTTTCTTTCTTTTTTCCTTTTATTTTTTCAATTGCCTTCCTATTTTTTGTTTTAACTCTCTAACTGTGGTGAAAGCCTCTAATTGGATAAAACAACTTAGACCGACACCTTTATAAAATATCGATACAAAAATGATGAGGCATGAAATGCAAGCACAAAGGAGACAAGACAAAACAACCTATTTATCTCATCTAACAGAACCTAGGTTAACCGCATGACTCTAATCGGGTAGGTTTTCTATATTCTCTAAATGTAGTTTTGGTTCTACGAGGTACCCAAATTGTCCTCGTTGTCCACTTCTAAGAGTAGCAAGGCCCCCGATCGTCACCCATTATAGGCTCATCCCGATCGAGTTCAATTTAGGGGGACCCTTTCGCTATGCTCATACGAAGGAACAATATCCTTACGAAAGCATAGGGTAGTCGAGCCTCGAAGGTGCTTTCCTAGGCCCATACGAAGGAACAATATCCTCACGAAAGCACTAGCGTTTTCCCACCACTTAGAGAGACGGATTGGAATGATATTACCTCGAATTAATAAACAAATGATAATTTAATTGTCACTTTAATTCAAAACTTCCAAAATTATTTAAGTGGTTTTTGAAACAAGGCTTGACTCGTTAGTTTTTGAAAAAAAAACATCCCCAGCGGAATCGCCAACTGTAGAGACCCTTCCTTAATTAAAAATTATAAGGTTGAGAGAAAGATCACTAGTAAAAGGAAATTAGGTCTTAAAAAATTGGGAATTAGAGCTTAAATTGAAAAGGGGTTTTTAGACTTAAAATTTTGAGAAATTAGGGTTTAGTTTTCAAAAATTAGGGATTGGAATTGAAGTTGGAAAATTAAGGATTTGATTAAAAAAATGAAAACACCTATAAAAGAATTGAAAAAAATTTAGGGGAAATAATTTAAAAAGAAATTTAGACAGAGGGTGGAGTCGCCACCGGTCACTTTGATAAACCGGACACCGGGAAAACCAGAGATTCGAAAAAGACGTGTTCGAGTGTCGGTTATGGTCTAAAAACGGATTTAGGGTTTAAAAACCGCCCAAAATTGATACCTTTAAAATAGCCGCTTAATTAATTTTAAAAATTTACAAATTAAAGTGGCGTTTAAATTATGGTTTGTTTAAAGATTCAAATCAAGTTTTACTTTTTTTCGTGTCTTTATTCGAAGGCAACGCATACACCGCGACCACTACGTTGGAACGCGGGTCCATTACGACCGAATAATGATGTTTGGACTTAGGTTCATTAATTAATAATGGGTGTGAAATGTAACTTAGCAAAATAAAACATAACATACAAGAAGGGTATAAACATAAATAAATGATAAGCAAAAATGCATAGATAAACAAAAATAAAAAGAACAAATACATAATATGCATGACATAAATTAAAAGACAAATGGATGGCAAAAAGTAACAAACATGTAGCAAAATGAATATAACCAAAAATATACAATATGTACAAAATGCATATAATGAATTAAAATGTGTAAATAACAATGCATGACAAGATATATACAAATAAAAATAAACATGCATAAATATGTGACAAAATGCAACAAAATACATACACAACATATGGCCAACATAATAAAAAAATATAGATAATAAATATAAATGGATAGATAACCACAACAATAGAAGAAAAACAAGATAAATATCTATGATAAAATGAAATGCAATGAAATAAAACAGTAATAAAAGAAAACAAAATAAAGTGAAAAAAAATAAATAAAAAAAGGTTTTTGTTAATGACCGAAATAAAAGAAAAATAAAATTATAAACTCAAAATAATACAAAAGAAAGATAAAAACAGTGACTGAAATCAAAGAGTTTGAAAATATATAGGGACTGAGGAAGGTATTTAAAAACGGGGAATGGCTTAAAAGCTTGAATCAAAATAAGGAGGGACCTGTAAAAAAATAAACCATTTAAAAAAGATGATTATAACTAATTAGTGACAAAATTGAAAAGATTAAAAAACATGGAGTGACCGAGGAGGTCATTTTATTAACACGGGAGGTTTTAAAAAATAATTTCCTCATTTTCTTTTTATGTTCTGAGTATAAAACACACCCTAAAATAAATTAAAACCCCTTTTGTCACATTTCTTAAACAGTCGAACCTATAAACCTATAAACCCCTATTGATTTAAAAACCTTTGTTTCAAAAAAAAATCAAAAACACCTTCTTTCCTTTGAAATTGAAGTCAAAAACGTGAATCATCTTCCCCTTTTTCTCGGTTCTCGGTTCACCCTTGAAGGCGTAGAGGCCGTGGGATTATACGAAGATCGACTGTCGCTCCCCCCTAGAGGTATATTTCTAACAAAAAAAAACGATTTTCTTTGGTGTATTATATGAAGAAAAACATTCGAATACCTCTAATGTTCTCTGTTGCATTCACTGAAAGATGTTGGGGGAACCCCTACAACTGTTTCAGATTTTGGCTTTTATAGCCGAAATTACAGGTCATTTTTGAGGAAAATAAAACCTAAAATTCTAATCGGTTACTTCTGAAATTGTCTGTATCGTCTGAAATTTTGATGGTATTTGTTGTAATGTTCTGTGGATCTCTGAAAATTTTCCGGGTGCCTCTGAAATTTTGTACAATTTTCGTCATTATGGCTTCTGAAAATTTCTGCGTTTTGTTGGGTATTTTTCTCTGCAATTTCATACAATCTGACATCTTGTTTTGGTTGCATGTGTTGTACATCGGAGAATTGTTGGATATGGCCGCCGGTGATCGGAGAGTTGAAGAGGCGATCTAGCTATCGAACGGTCGGATTGGAAGCTGGGAAGTCTCACACGTGCATCTCACGTGCGCATGGGATTTACGTGATACACGAAGGGGCGCGGGGGAAGGTTCTGGATTCTTCTCCTAGAGCGATCTGGACCGTTGGATCCAGATTAGGATTCTTCTCCAACGATAGGGAAGCGGCTGCGCAACAACAAAGGGAGTAGCTATTAGGGTTTTTTTTACCGGTTTGGGCTTGTGAATGGGCTCAGTTATATATATATATATATATTTTTAAAATACACTGGGCTCGTGAATGAGCTATTGTAATACTAATGGACTTGTATATTATTTATTTGTAATATATGGACTGTAAATGTTTAATAAAAATGGGCTCTTGTTATTCAATTACAAGGATTTTATTTAATATTTGTTTATACAAAAATAATAATAATATGAATATGATAATAATAAATGATAATAATAATAATAAATAAAGAAAAGAAATATGCGTGTATATATATATATATAAGAAACAAGAAAAGATAAATATGTACATATGTTCGAAAATAGTAAATATTAGCATATTAACAAAATTAATGGTAATCATTTTTGATTTTCCCATAAGTTAAAGTAATATATTCATAACATCTTTTTGTATTTTTATTTAATACTTACAAGCCCATTATTCAAATCGAATAATAAAACAAATAAAACTCGAGTTTAGACCCGGATAAAATTAGTGATTACAGCTGGCCTGACGAACCAGTGATGATCTTGGGTGGAACGGGAGTGTCTTTATCCATATAATGTTCTAGCTCACAACCTCTTATCATCAAGATAACTTGCTTTTTCCAAAGTAAAAATTTATATTTAGCAAGTCAAATGTTAACCTGTTTGTTTGCAAACAATGGATCTACAGGCATAGAGTCGATTTGCGTTGTTGTGTTATCTTCTGAATGTAAATCAGAGACTGCTCTGTCACGATTAGGTCAAGAAATTGAAATAATAGAACAGAAAAGAGATTAGAATGGAGACTAGAATAGAGAAATTTGTAGAGTAGGAAGAAAAAGATTCATTTAGTAGTTTTTTCCCACATTTTCTTTCAGTACAATAGAAGTTATAACAGACAAATCAAATTATTTTTAGACAGCTGGCTCAGGTAACAAACTCCCACTTAATCCAAAATGACACCGTTTCATCCAAGCTCATTTACTCTAAAATGACATTGTTCCTCTTAGTAATCTCAGCTTCCTTCTCTTCCAAAACGACCTCATTTTCTCCTTCATTTGCTCAACTCCCATCCGACGTCGTTTCCTTTAATGACTTCAGAATCCCCATTACATTTCCAATTTGGATCTTTCCCCTTTTTTCACCCCCAATTATCTTCGAAATCCCTTTTTCACCCCTTTTTGCAGTAGATCCTTGACCCCAAGGATCAAAATCGGGAAATTGAGATTGTAAAACTGTAAAATCCTCCCACGTTGCTTCGTCCACCCCCAAATTGGTCCACTAAATCAAGAGTTGAGTTACAGCCCTATTATTTCGCTTCACCGTCCGTTTGTCCAAAACAGACACGGGATAAATCTTTAGTTGGCCATCACTTCCTACTTCTGGTGGATCGATGGAGGTAACGCCCTTCTTTACCACTTTCTTCTTCAACATACTGACATGAAATACAAGATGAATCTGAGAGTGGTCGGGTAGTCTTAATTTGTAAGCTACTGAACCAATTCTTTGCAAAATTTTGTAGGGACCAAAATAACGTGCGGATATGTTCAAATTTTTCCTCATGGCCAAGGACGTCTATTTATAAGGCTGGAGCTTCAGGTACACATCATCACTTATCTGATATTCATGTTCAGAGCGTTTAGTATCTACGTACTGTTTCATTCTATGTTGTGCTTTGGCCAAGTGTTCCTGTAGTAATTGCTTTAAATGTTCCCTCTCTATTTGTATCTCCTGGACGGTCTGAACCACTGTCTCTTATCCCTACTCCATTATTGGAGGCTTGTATCCATACAAGGTTTCGAATGGAGTGACCCCTAAGGATGCATGATGGTTGGTGTTATACCACCATTCTACAAGGGGTAAGTATTTTGGCTAAGTGCTTGGCTTAAGGAAACACATACTTCGCAAGTATTATTCCAAGCATTGGTTGAGGCGTTCGGTCTGCCCATCTGTCTCAGGATGGTAGGCAGTGCTGAAAAAAGTAGTAGTGCCTAGTTGTTTCATCAATTCCTTCCAAAACAAACTAGTAAACACTTTGTCTCTGTCTGAAATTGCAACCTTGGGAGGACCATGAAGCTTGTAAACTTGATCTAGATAGGATTTAGCCACTTCCATAGCAGTATAAGGATGTTTCAAGGGAATAAAGTGATCATACTTTGTTAACTTGTCAATTATAACCAAAATGCAGTCATACTTTGTAGATTGTGGTAACCCTTCTACAAAGTCCATGGTTATAGTCTCCCAAGCCTTTTGAGGAATAGGTAGAGGCTGTAATAGTCCTGGATGAGATACATGTTTAGATTTGGTTTGCTGACATATTTCACATTGTGTCACATACTCCTTAACCTGAGTTAGTAATCCAGGCCAATAAAAATAGGGCTTAATTCTCATGTAAATGGCTTGAATACCTGAGTGACCTCCAAGGGGAGAATTATGAAGCTCTTGTAGAATTTGAGTCCGTAGTGATCCTTGAGTGCCTACATAAACTCTTGTTTTGAATCTCAAAACACCTCCTGTATAAGTCCAATCAGCTATAGCCTCCTTCTTCACAGTCAGGACAGTAATCAATTTCGTAGCCTTATCATCCCCATTATAACTGCTTTCGATCTCCTTAACCCAAGCTGGAATCACTGTTGTTGCTGTCATTTGGAACAATTCAGAATTCTTATCAAATCTCCTAGAAAGAGCATCAACTGCCTTGTTGGATCTCCCTTTTCGATATTGTATCATATAATCCAGCCTAAGAATTTAGACAAACCCTTATTCTGAATTGTTGTAGTCAATTTCTGTTCCAAAAGATGTTTGAGTGGCTCATGATCGGTTTTAATGATGAAAGTGCCTGACTCCAAATAATGCCTCCACTTTGACACGGCCATCAAAATAGATAAATATTCCTTCTCATTTATCGATAAATCCAAATGTCGAGGTCTCAATGCTTTACTTAAATAAGCCACTGGTCGGCCTTCTTGTGATAAGACTGCTCTAATTCCTTTGGAGCTAGCATCAGTTTCTAGACAAAAAGGCTTGCTGAAATTAGGTAAAGCTAGGACTTGTGCTCTGCACATTTTTGCTTTTAATTTTTCAAAGGCATCCCTAGCTTCACTACTCCACACAAAATTATCCTTCTTTAAGAGAGATGTCAAGGGTCGACTTATCTCTCCATACCCTTGAATAAATTTTCGGTAGTAACCAGTTAATCCCAAAAATCCTCTCAAGGATTTTAAATTCTTTAGGAGTTCTCAGTTTCGCATGGCTTCAATCTTTGTGTCATCAGTAACTACTCCTTGAGCTGAGATGATGTATCCAAGATACTCCACTTTTTGTTGTCCAAAAAAACACTTACTCCTTTTAACAAAAAGCTGGTGCACTTTGAGGACCTCAAATACTTTCTTCAAATGAAAAGCATGAATTTCCAGATTAGGACCGTAAATCAAAATATCGTCAAAAAAACCAATACAAATTTTCGTAAATAGGGCTAAAAAATCTGATTCATTAAAGACTGAAAAGTGGCGGGGGCATTAGTAATGCCAAAGGGCATAACCTTAAATTCAAAATGCCCATGATGTGTTCTAAAGACAGTTTTCTCAACATCCTCTTCGCGTATCCTTATTTGCCAATATCCTAATCGTAAATCAATTTTTGAAAAATAATTAGCTCCTTCTAGCTCATCCAATAGATCCTCCACTACTGGAATTGGATATTTGTCCTTCACAGTCATGGAATCCAACTGTCTATAATCCACACATAACCTCCAACTCCCGTCTTTCTTTCTAACCAATAAACATGGAGAAGCAAAAGGACTTTTGCTAGTGAATTATGGAGGATGATAACATTTCCTTGATCTGTTTTTCTACCTCATTTTTCTGATGGTGAGGGAATCTGTAGGGTCGTAGATTGACAGGTTGTGATCCTGGTTTGAGAAGGATGGCATAATCATGGTTTTTGTGGGGGCATCCCTTTTGGTTCTTCAAAGATCATATGATAACTATCCAGCAAGGGTTCCAGTAGTTTAGGAGTTATGGTTTCTTTTACCTCATCACTCAACATGCACAATTCTGACATAAAGTCAGGGTCCTTACCACTGAGTTTCTGAATTCTACTTCTTGAAATCAATTTTACTGCAGGCAATTTTGTTCCTCCTTTTAAAATTACTTCTTGTCCATCCTTCTGAAACTTCAATGTCATTTCCAAAAAGTCCAAGGTCACTGGACTATAAGTTTTCATCCAATCTACCCCTAACACCATGTCACTTCCCCTTAACTGCAACACTCAAAAATCATGTTCAAACACATGCCTCTGCATCTTCCAATTTAGAACCTTACATTGAGTTGTGCTGAATAATTTCTCTCTATTAGTTATTGTTATAGTTAAAGGAGGAGTTTGTAGCAATTTCTTCCCTTCCTTAGCCCATATAGGAGTAATAAAACTATGTGTACTATCACTATCTACCAAGATGTTCAATGGTTTACCTTCAATAGTGCCTTGCAATCGTAATGTGCTACAACCCACACTTCCAGTGAGGGCGTTCATTGAAATTTCTAACTCACTTTTCAGGGGTTTCTCATCTTCGATTTCCTCATCCTCCATTTCTTCTAGATGTTCCATTTCTTCCATAGAATTTAGTTGTTTCAATTTGCATTGGTTTCCCGGTGTGAACTTTTCCCCACACTTGTAGCAACGATTGTTGGCTCTCTTATACTCCATCAATGTCTGTTTGGAAACTGGTAGTTGAACCCTTGCAATGTTGTTGGGACTATAACTTTTAGCTACAGTAAATTGTGAGATATTTCTGATGTTGAATTTGTGCTTTTGGTTTTCTACCTCCAAGGACAATTCTTGTAGCTTAGACTGCCTATATGCCTCTGTCAATGTTTATGGTTGATGAGCCTTCACCTTATGTCGTAATTCTTCCTTAAGTCCACTTATAAAGCTGGACACAAAGTATCCTTCCTCGAGAGAAGCATTATGAAGTAACATATAAGGTTGCATTTCTTCAAATTTAACTTGATATTCCTCCACTGATCCCCTCTGAATCAATTTGTTAAACTCCTCAATGACATCACTGCACCCTTTATCACAAAACCTATGGCATATATCAGCAGTAAATTCATGCCAAGTGACTCTATGCTTCTTCATTATGTATCCATCAAACCAAGTTTTAGCTCGACCTTCTAAATACATGGTTGCAACTTCCACCTTCTGCTCTTCAGGAACATCCATGAGTGCAAAATATTTTTGACACCTCCTAATCCAGCCTCTAGGATTCTCTCCCTCAAAAAATTGCAAGTCTATTTTTGGTCTAAACACATGTCCATTACCTCCCATATTCACATTCATTTGATTCATTCTTTCCAACATATAGGGGTCTTTTGGTGAACCCCATCTGATATCTCAAGTCCCTAAGTTCATCCTAGGTTGAGATGAACTTTCCACAATATTCACTGACGGTTTTGCAGTTAATAAACCTGGTTCAGTGGGTTTACGAGTATACCTTCCAATATCATCTACCACTGTGACCTGTAAATGTTTCTTTCCTGTTGCTTTCTGAACTTTATCATCAAGATTTTCTTCTTTTGTTTGATATCCACTCCTTCTTTCAGATTCAGGTTCCTCTGCACCCCTAGGCACTGCCTTCAAAATACTCTCCAGATACGCCTTACTCTCCTCAGCTTGCGTCTCCAACCAACTCAACCTCCTTTCCAGGACAGCATTCTGCTTTTCCCACTATTTCGGAATAGCTTCCTCTTCATTGTTCTTGTCCAGTTGAGATTGTATCCTCTCCAGTTGTTGTTGTAAAGCTACTAGATCAACACCATCCCCCATGTTCTACACCTTCTTTGCTTTACCCAGTTTGTTGATGGATCAAAATAACCTACTCTGGCTACCAATTATCACGATTAGGTCAAGAAATTGAAATAATAGAACAGAAAAGAGATAAGAATGAAGAGTAGAACAAAGAAATTTGTAGAGTAGGAAGAAAAAGATTCATTCATTAGTTTTTTCACACATTTCCTTTTAGTACAATAGAAGTTATAACAGACAACTCAAATTATTTTTAGACAGCTGGCTCAGGTAACAAACTCCCACTTAATCCAAAACGTTACCGTTTTATCCAAGCTCATTTACTACAAAACGACACCGTTCCTCTTAGTAATCTCAGCTTCCTTCTCTTCCAAAACGACCTTGTTTTCTCCTTCATTTGTTGAACTCCCATCCGATGTCATTTCCTTTAATGACTTCAGAATCCCTATTTCATTTCCAATTTGGGTCTTCCCCCTTTTTCACCCCAATTATTTTCGAAATCCCTAAATTTCCTTCCCTTACCATGACTGCTCCAAAGTCTTCCATCGTAGAGAACATGAAGGAGCAAGACAAGAGAACTGAAGATAAAGAGGAGCTGGAGAACCTTCTCCCAAACGCAAACAGAAAAGTAAAAGAAGCTCAGGATCTGTTGATGATGAATGATACCATATTGAAACTATACTAGAAGAAACTGAAAGAAACAAGAAAAACATGAAAAAGAAAGAAGGTGGAGATGGTTATGATGTAGGCCAAAAGAGTTGAGGCCAATGCCCATAAGGGGTTAATATATAGCCTCATTATTGGTTACCAACTTTTCACTTAAGAGTCAAGGTGGTTATTAATCGACTTTGGCTGTTACGAAATTACCTGGAAGTAGGGGTGAGCAAAATTCGATTTGACTCGGAAAAAAAAATAGCTAGAGTAGAATCGAGGCGGAAATACTCGACTTGTTTTGAGTCGACTCAAAATTTCATAGACTCGACTTGACTCGAAAAAGTTTCAAATAAAGTTCGAGTTGTAAAAGGAAAATTCGAATAACTTGAATAACTCAAAATTTTTAGTAATTAAATGATTTATTTTTAAGTTTGAGATGAGTCTATCAATTTTTTATGTTATATATACATTGATATATAAAAATATAAAGAAGTATTGTTATATATGAAAATATATATACATATCTTATATGATTAGAGAAAGTCGTTTAAATTAAAATCAAATCATACTATAACATGATAAATAGTTACAATTAAATATTTATAGGAACTCGAAAACTCGACTCGATTCGACTCGACTCGAATTTCTCAAACTCGCCTCAAATCGAGTAAATTTCAAATAAAGTTTGAGTTGTAAAATATGACTCGTCAAATCGAATAACTCAAATTTTTTTGACTCGACTCGATCGAGTACTCACCCCTACCTGGAAGTGGTTGCAAGTTGGTTGAAACCAACTCAACCGAAGCAGTTGAGTTGGAAGCTAAAGAACCTGCGAGCAAAGCCTGTGCATTTTGCTTCCTTCCATTTTTTTAGCTGAGCAATACACCAATATGGGTTGAGGTGAACGACGTGGGCGATGCAAATGACCGAACCGATCGAGCCCTTTTGGGGCTTACGGATATTTTACCCGTTGTGATTAAATTTTTTCTTAAATTGTTTATCTTTCTTTAATATTCAAGAAGAGTTTGTATTTTACTTAAGTATAAATTAGATAAGATAAAATTGACTATTCAAAGTAAATTCGAATTTAATTCAGATTAGAACTTTCACTTGTTTTAACCTAATTTCTTTTTTTTTTTGGACAAATGGTTAAATTTTATTCATCCAAAAGGAACCTCATAAGAAAACTAACAAACAAACCAGTCTCAAAATAAGAAGGAAAAGAAAACTATACAATATCCCACTCAGAACATAAATCGGATGAATCCCGTGTAAGTTTGCAACCAAGAAGCTTCAAACGAATATCATGCTTAATTTTATCTGCAACATAAGAGTTCTTTGAGGATCCACCATGCACACGATTGTTTCGTTCCTACCAGACATAATAAAGAAAACCACACCAACACAAACGTAACAAAGTAGCTCTTAATGTTTTTCCTCTCCCCAGTCTTTGAACCAAGTCAACCAAGCATGGCCAAGTCACAAGACTATCATGAACATGACAAGCCTGTAAAATAATTTTCAGTATTTGCTTCGAGTAACCACAATCACAGAATAGATGATCCCTTGTTTTAATATCTGTCCTACAAAGAACACAATAAGGATCCACTTGACAACCCAACGAATCATACGATTTTTTGTTGTTAGTCGATCATGCAAAACACACTCTCAAATCCTTTTTTTCTCTCATTTTTTTTTCTGGTGACTAGCTGTAATACCCGAATTTCGTCCGGGTATACGTATAAATAAGACCGCAAGTAAATATTATATATAATATTCAAAAAATATAATAAAAAATAATAAAAAATAAAGAATGGATAATAATGGAGTTCGGTTACCATTTAGGGAGTTGGAATCGGTTACTGATTTTTCATGGGGGAGTTATTAAAATATGGGAGAGGCCATTCGGTTAAAGGGGGATGGAGGTACTCGGTTCAGAAAAAAAAAAGGAGCAAGGAGGCTTGGCTTCTGGGAGGATTTTGGAGGTGTAGGCCCCCTGTTTTCTTCTCTCTCCAGTGCACGAGTGCAGGGAGTCTTCGACAGTGGGATAATATGACCACTATGGCAGCAACTAATGGAAAGAGGTGAGGGTCGATTATTTTTTTCTCTCCAGAGGACGGAACCGAGGCATGAAAGGATTCAAGGGGATTTGAGTTCTGGTTTTTCTGAGGGCTCACAGGATTCTTCATTCCAGAGGCACTAAGCTAAATACAAATTAAAGGGCACTGCAAATCTATGATTCGGTATCGTTAATAACACCCCGACATCTTGGAAAACCACAGTAGCATGCCAAATGCTCATCAATGGAGAAGAACTTACATGACAGCTAGAGGATAAGATTTGATGCTCACTTGGAAATGCTTGGAAACGTAAATGAAAATGGACAGGAATCAATTTGAAGATCTCATTTTTGTGAGTGTTTTTTTTTCTTTTACGTATTTTTTGCTTACTTTGATTATCACAAGCATTGATCATTATGTTAGCATGTGAATTTTATCTTTTATTTTTATTTTAAATTAATTATTTAATTTATATATTTGATTGCATGCTTTAAAATTCATGTTCATGTAATATGCTTGTATAGAATGACACCTAACTCACATTTAGATAATTAAATTAGAGCCTCTTTAGGATTAGTCACTTTAATTAATTATGAAATGGTTAAATAGGAAGATAATTTAGTAACGATGACGTTCTAATCTTATACCTTGGATACACTAAGTGGTCAGTGTTTTGAAATGGCATTATGTTGGCCAAGAGTGTACTTCGGTATCGTATTCGGCGCGTCATCGAAACGTAGAAAATGATAAATAATTTAGGGTTAGAATTTAATAAAATTAGTAAGGTAAAGATTAGTAACACCAATAGAATTATTAATTTTATTTGGTGTCGAAATGGTAGTGCCCGTGCATTCGGATGTTATCATAATACACCCGGTAAAATTAATAATTTAATAAGATTTAAATATTTAAATTGATGGAGCCTTTTTAGGTTAGAACTTAAAATTGACAAGATAATTACTGGTCATGCATTTAAAACCTTTTGGGTCAAAATTTATATTTCTTTAAATACGAGTCAAGGTTTCCTATTTTAGGACGTCTTATTCAAAGCTCGTATTTAAAAGAAATGTATCTTTTTATCCAAAAGGATATTCTTATTCGAGTGATATTTATTTGTCAATGACGAATTAAATTAATATTATTATTCGAAATGACAAAATGCCACGTGTAATTAATAAGGTACCGATTTTGGGCGCTTGTAAGGGTCGTCCTTACACGTAACCGACTCCCAACCCAAATATTTTTATGAATTTCTGGTTTATTTTATGGTGTCTGGCCTACCAAAGTGGCCGGTGGCGACTCCAAATTAATTTTAAAATTCAAATGTTTTCAATAAAATTTGGTTTTTCATAATTAAAAAGCAATTAAATCTATTTTTATTAAATTCATTCGCTAGGCTATTTTTCACACGTTTCGGTTTTAAAATGGTGGAAACCTACCATAAAATAAGGTGGTATGCTGTCGAAATGCCGCCAAATTAGGATTTCTGTGTTAAACTGCTCTCTGGTTATTTTTACGCAATATAATATGCTCTCTGGTTAATTTTTATGCAACATAAATTGTTATCTGATTATTTTTCGCAAGTTAATTTTTCCTTCATATTATTAATTCACCATACTAACACTTTTTTGGTGGTGTGTGAGTGAGTTCATATAGCATGCATTAGAGGTATCGATTAGAGAGCTAGTTGTATAGACAATGATCATAAATTAAAAGGTTTGATAGACAAGTGGAAGACAATATACCGAGATAGAACATATTCTAGAAGACTTAGTGCAAGATCAGACTTAATATTTAAGAAGACCAAGTATCAGTAATGCAAGGTGTTTTAGAAGACCTCAAGAACAGTGCATGTCTGCTAAAATCAAGGGTAGTTTGGGAATTCTTAGACGATAAAATGAAGAGCCGTTTTCGACAAGGTTTCTTAGTTGTTGTTAGGGTGATGATTACAACACCAACAATAGGAAAATATGAGGTTTTGCCACACCGTTCTAGTAGGTGAAAAGAATTAGACTTATATTGGGTTCGTCATTTGTTTGAGCTTCAAGTCGGGTACCGGGGCAAGTGTAGATATAAATGAGACGCGATAATTAGAAGGCGAAGATATTCAGAAATTGGATATTTGGCAGATAAATTAAGGGCATCCCAAGGTTAGTGTTGATGAATAAAGACTCAGAGAATTTAAGGGAATAATGAGCCTAGGATCGATGTTCAACTTTCATGGATAAGGAGAGTTACTAAAAGATGAAACTGAGAAATACAAAAGGAAGTTAGAAGTACTACACGACATGCAGAAAATCAGTTTGCGAGTTTTGAACCAGCGTTTCAAGTGAAGGACAATATGTTTAAAGCTAGACCGAGCCAGTCACCAAGATTATGTAGGATGAAATTAGTGATCAACTTCAGAACCAAGTACAGGAAATGTCGGATATGTGTAGACTTTGTTCAATAAAGTGGAACACTCGTCAACAGATTTTCATTGACATACCATGAAATGCCGAACCATGCTGAACGAGGTGATTAACCAAGAAGCTCAGGTCAACTGTTTCCTATCAACAGATTGACTTCTCCTTGTCTAATGACTAGCTCTTGAAATCGATATCTCTTGCATTCATGCATTGTAGAGTAGATTTATATTTAAACATATTTTGGTTTATAATACCATTTCATTATTCTGACAGGTTGACATGTGTATATTATTGCATTCATGTATATGTTTATTTCTTATTTTATATTATAACATTATTATTTATCAACATTGCATTTTAAGAGGCATAAATATGTTAAGTTTTTGAGGATCACTTAGGTTTACATGAAAAAGATCAGTTGGTCTTAGAATCAGACGTCAGTTTTCACATTGCTTGGAGTCAAAGAGATCGAGGAAAAAGTCATCCAGATGAATTATAGATACGAGAGATTGGTATGAAAATTCATATCACACAAGGGTTCAATTTGAAAGGTTCTTGCAAGAAAAATAAGAAAGGAAAAAAAGAAAAAAAGAAAAATGCAAAAAGAGGTCGAAAAGAGAAATGACGGTTGAGTTTAATAGCTGAGGCATTTGTTGAAAATCCAGAAGACCAGAGTTTGAGATATGAAAGCAACAACAAAGTATTTTATCATGATACCGACAAATTGAGAAGACTTCAGGCATGTGTTCACCCTAAATGATATAAGTGGGGCAAATTTTGAGTCATGGAATTATTAACGTCATTTTGGAGATGAAAACAAAGAAATTCAGATCAATTTGGGGGCAACCAAAGGAGAAATTACATTGATGCTTCAAAAAAAACCGAGAATTCAATAGTGAAACAGAAGCAAGAGAGAGCAAAGTTGAAAGTAGAAATGGGGGTAGGTGAAACTCACTCTATTTTTTTTCTTGGTAAATGACAGACAATCAAATCACAGGGGATCTTCTGCATTTTTTGGACCGTTACAGAGTAATACCCTGAATCATCCCAGTTGCTTTTACCCGCGAGCATTGGGGGTCCTTTGTAAGGGGGGCTATTTCAATTTATTTGCTCATGATGCTTGTTTCATATATTTTTTTTCTCTCAAGTGGCAAACATTTTATATTCTTTGATTCCTTAATTCTTTAATTTTTTTAATTCATATTATTTAATTCTTCTATTCACTGCCATAAAAAAATATTCTTTGTTATGTGTTAATTTTTGATCATCCATACATATATGTATATATCATCACCAACTTATTTTTTTCAGGTATTGAATACCAATTGCAGGATTGACCTTAAATCAAATTCGGAGATCAACTTCGATAATGTGACTCGTTTCTACTTTATGTAGGTCAAAATGAGAACATTAATGAGTGTTCAGGAATCACGGGAAAATCCCAGAAAATTTTGAATGAATTTCCTCTCAAGCATTGTTGACTAAGATTTTTGAATGAAGTGATATCCCAAAACTTCATCTAACTGAAGGTTGCTCTTCTTCAAAGATATCCAAGTGTGGGATGATATTTGGCATTCCTTGATCTCCCTTCTCAAAGAAAGAAAATAAGAAAAATATCATTTGTTGTCCCCTTTGAGCCTAATGTTTTTTTTTTTCAATTCCATCCAAATCAAGGATCACCCCTACACTGGGGGCAAAGTAGATGAAAATGTGTTCAAAAGTGAAATACATTTGGCATGCCATGTGAATCAGGGGCAAAAATAAAAGTGAAATGAGAAACCAAGAAAAAAGATGAGTGAGGAAAAATATTCTGAATCAACACGGAAAAAATAAAAAGAGAATAAAAGTTTGTTTCTAAGGAGTCAAGTTCAAATTATTGACATGAAAGTTGAAGCAATCAACAAAAGAAAAATAGACCAAAAGCTTTGTGAGATATTTTGAAGAAATTATCTCTAGGGTGAAAACCCCAAAGAGGACAGTCTAGAGTGATCTACATGAAAAACAAAAGAGAAAAGAAAAGTATTTCATCAGAGTATATCAAGATCAGTGCAACAATGATCCTTGGTTTTACCCTTAAATAATTATTTGAGACTATATATCCTTTCTTTGGTAACCATAAACCATAGCCACATTACAAGCCACAAAATACCATTTGGACCATATATGGATATTGGAACAAGGAGAGTTAGTCTTCAAAATACATCTCACTTATCAGGGTTAACCTTTCTTCAAGGATTTCCAGTCTTCTAATGCTTGACCGAGATCAGAAAAAAGGGAAAGATTAGGCATAGTGAGTTAGTGAGGCAAAGAGTGTCACTTAAACGGGGTAGAATTAGAAAAATGGAAATGTTTCTCCTGAAAGTCTAATAAATTAGAAAATGGTCACATCAGAGTTGATCTTTGCAAATTGGTTTGAAAGGCTTTGTCACACTTGGTGTTCAAAGGCCCAATTTTATTGTTTGCCACGACAGTCAAAATTTTTCAATGTTTTCAAAATTGGTAAAATTATTTTTTTATCTTTTTCGCTTATCCTTTTAACAAGCATTTTGCAGATAAATTGATTAGGTACAAAAAAAAAGCAAAGGGATTTCATGGGAATTACTATGAGGTGGCCTTGGTACGAGATTTATGATGGGAAACAAATAAAGCTCAAAATGTCAAAATATTCGAACAACGAAGATGATGCAAGTAAACTTGGGGCAAAGAGAGAGCAATGGCCATTATTTGGGGCAAAATATAGCCAGATTGATTCATCAAGTATGGAAATTGTTACTACCGAGATACCATAAGACAAAGAAGCTATACGGGGTGAACATCAGAACAAGAAAACAAGATAATTATGCTCAAATGAGTGAGGCAATACTGCAAAAAGAATGAAACTTGCAAGTTGAAGTAATAGAAATGATGAGTTCCTTTAGAGTAGAGAATAATTCCCCTAGAATAGATTTTTCTGGTGTTCAAAGGTTGAAAATACAAAAGATCATATGTTGAAGACAAGAGCAAGCGTCACTGAGAACATGACAGACTTCATTTGTTAAAAAAAGAAAGAAAAGAAAAAGAAAAAAAAATGTAGAAAAAAAGAACAAGAAAAGAAGAAAAAATCTAAAGTGAAAACCCGAAAAGGCGTTTTAGAGCAAAAAACAAAGACTTTGAAAATTGAACATGAGTGTGGGCTGAGTTACCATATCAGTCAAAGAATATATGTCGAGAGATGAAGAACGAAATTATTAACACTTTCCCTGAAGCAGAAAGTTTACCCAAGTGGTCTTCAATTAACATTCATGCATCATAATAGAAATATCTGCATTAGGATCATACTAATAATGCATCATATTTCTGTTGAACAGGATTCAGAAACCTCTAAGAAATGATTCAAAAAAAAGAACAATCAAAACAACAACAACAATTCAAACTTTTATGGGATATGAGGAATTTCATAATGAGAAGAACAGCTTCAGATTCCATCATTTTTTGTCTGAAGAAATTCATAATGAGAAGAACAGCTTCAGACCCTGGAGAATTTCATAATGAGAAGAACAACTCCAGGTTTAACGGGATACGAGGAATTTCATAATGAAAAGAACAGCCTCGAGTTCCATCACTTTTTGCTTGAAGAATTTCATAATGAGAAGAACAACTTTAAGCTTTGTTAGCGTAACAGAGGCCAAGAAGCTTAGACAAAATTTGTGTCTTTTCAGTCTTTGCTCGTCTCCTGCTCCACAATATTGAGCAAAGAGGAGTAGCTGTCATACCCGAATTTTGACCTAAGGGCCTACATAAATATAACAAGTAAAATAATAAAAATAAAACAACAAAAAAATATAAAGAAAAAAAGAAAAATATAAAAAATATATGAAAAAAAGAAAAAATAAAGAAAAGATTAACGAAAAATTAAAGATTTGTGTTTTATGCAGGAAAATAAAACCTTGAGCAACATCAATCAAGTTAAACCAACAATGGGTTCAGAAGAAAGTGTTCAAGCTTGAGCAGAGAAGCGTTGACGATGACAAATGAAAAGATAATTTTTCAACTTAATCCATGTTGAATTTGTATTAATTGATGGTTTCTCTTTTTGCAGAGAAGGATTCCAGGTTCAAAAAGAATTCAAATAACCAATCAAAGTAATAACAATTCCAAATTTCATGGGATTCGAGGAATTTCGTAATGAGAAGAACAGCTTCGAGTTCTATGACAAGTATTTTGCTTGAAGAATTTCGTAATGAGAAGAACAACTTCAAGCTTTGTTAGCGTAACAGTGGCCAAGAAGTCTAGACGAAATTCGTGTCTTTTCAGTCTTTGCTCGTCTCCTGTTCCACAGCATTGAGTAAAGAAGGGCAGCTGTAATACCCGAATTTCGTCTGGGTATACGTATAAATAAGGCCGCAAGTAAATATTATATATAATATTAAAAAAATATAATAAAAAATAATAAAAAATAAAGAATGGATAATAATAGAGTTCGGTTACCATTTAGGGAGTTGGAATCGGTTACTGATTTTTCATGGGGGAGTTATTAAAATATGGGAGAGGCCATTCGGTTAAAGGGGGATGGAGGTACTCGGTTCAGAAAAAAAAAGGAGGAGCAAGGAGGCTTAGCTTCTGGGAGGATTTTGGAGGTGTGGGCCCCCTGTTTTCTTCTCTCTCCAGTGCACGAGTGCAAGGGAGTCTTCGACAGTGGGATAATATGACCACTATGGCAGCAACTAATGGAAAGAGGTGAGGGTCGATTATTTTTTCTCTCCAGAGGATAGAACCGAGGCATGAAAGGATTCAAGGGGATTTGAGTTCTGGTTTTTCTGAGGGCTCACAGGATTCTTCATTCCAGAGGCACTAAGCTAAATACAAATTAAAGGGCACTGCAAATCTATGATTCGGTATCGTTAATAACACCCCGGCATCTTGGAAAACCACAGTAGCATGCCAAACGCTCATCAATGGAGAAGAACTTACATGACAGCTAGAGGATAAGATTTGATGCTCACTTGAAAATGCTTGGAAACGTAAATGAAAATGGACAGGAATCAATTTGAAGATCTCATTTTTGTGAGTGCTTTTTTTTTTCTTTTACGTATTTTTTGCTTACTTTGATTATCACAAGCATTGATCATTATGTTAGCATGTGAATTTTATCTTTTATTTTTATTTTAAATTAATTATTTAATTTATATATTTGATTGCATGCTTTAAAATTCATGTAATATGCTTGTATAGAATGACACCTAACTCACATTTAGATAATTAAATTAGAGCCTCTTTAGGATTAGTCACTTTAATTAATTATGAAATGGTTAAATAGGAAGATAATTTAGTAACGATGGCGTTCTAATCTTATACCTTGGATACACTAAGTGGTCAGTGTTTTGAAATGGCATTATGTTGGCCAAGAGTGTACTTCGGTATCGTATTTGGTGCGTCATCGAAACGTAGAAAATGATAAATAATTTAAGGTTAGAATTTAATAAAATTAATTAGGTAAAGATTAGTAACACCAATAGAATTATTAATTTTGTTTGGTGTCGAAATGGTAGTGCCCGTGCATTCGGATGTTATCATAATACACCCGGTAAAATTAATAATTTAATAGGATTTAAATATTTAAATTGATGGAGCCTTTTTAGGTTAGAACTTAAAATTGACAAGATAATAACCGGTCATGCATTTAAAACCTTTTGGGTCAAAATTTATATTTCTTTAAATAAGAGTCAAGGTTTTCTATTTTAGAACGTCTTATTCAAAGCTCTTATTTAAAAGAAATGTATCTTTTTATCCAAAATGATATTCTTATTCGAGCGATATTTATTTACCAATGACGAATTAAATTAATATTATTATTCGAAATGACAAAATGCCACGTGTATTTAATAAGGTACCGATTTCGGGCGCTTGTAAGGGTCGTCCTTACACGTAACTGACTCCCGAACCCAAATATTTTTATGAATCTATGGTTTATTTTATGGTGTCTGGCATACCAAAGTGGCCGGTGGTGACTCCAAATTAATTTTAAAATTCAAATGTTTTCAATAAAATTTGGTTTTTCATAATTAAAAAGCAATTAAGTCGATTTTTATTAAATTCATTCGCCAGGCTATTTTTCACACGTTTCGGTTTTAAAATGGTCACGACACTAGCAAAGACAAGAAAAAGCTCGGGATCTCATGCTACTGTTGAAGATCCTCTTGTTGTTGTATCTTGGGAGACAGACTATCACCAAACTCAAGCACCATAGAAGTGACAGAAAATCTGTCTCGAAACTACGTTGTTGCAAGCCTCAACATGTTTCTAAAATCGGTTTAATCTAAAATATTTATTTATTTTATATCGTTTTATTATTTTATTTTGTTCGTATAAATAATAATTTTTATTTTTTATTATTTTTTCTTGGATTAACCAAAATTTTCTACATTAAGTAGCATTGATAATGGCCACAACTATCCCATGATTGTCTCAAATTATTGCTCACCTTCCACTTCCAAACTCGACAAGAATTGTCTTTCACGCGTAATGAGATTTCTGTTTTGCTTGAATGTTTTCAATGCAACAGTCGATAGAGAAAGCAGAGAAACGACGTCGGAGTAATAGGGAAACGTGGTGCCTGAACTGCTTCTTGCCACCCATCCATGTTTCATGGTCGCCATGAATTGCCTTGGTACATGCGTAGCGGAAGGCGAAGCATGTGGATTTTCAAGAGCCAAGGGCTCAACCGTATATGATCTGCAACAAAAAAAATTATGTATACAAGAAGATGTTCGCGAAGCAACAGCCTGCAACTCTATGGTCGCTATGAAAGCAGTAGGTATTACAAACACGGGCTCAATAAAGTCGGAACAATCGTTCATGTCGGAGGAAGGTCAGGAGCTGCCGTGACGTTGATCGTCACGGCACATCCTCGTATTGAAGACTCATAATTCGTTGTTGTTGAATATTGATAAGCCAATGAATTGATTGTAGCTGTCTATCATTCAATTATATGTGGTTGGATTACGAGTGGTTAGCTATAATTATATAGATCAACACTTTCTGCAATAGCATAGCATGTCTGGTTCCATCTAAAAGTAAACAGAAACAATACCCCAAAGATTTTATTTATTTTGATAAACTATTTCTTCCTACTTCCGGATGAGAAGATTGAACTCAGACAAAAGACATCCACCACAGGGACATTGAGAAGAGGACTAATCGTTGTGACAGCAACATGTCCATGCCTATGTGATCCATGTTTAAAACTACTCTTGTCCTGCCCGTGATTACCTTTTCTACTCCTATGACTTTCTGGTTTCACCTTTGGAGTTGAAGGGCATAATCTCGGCTTGTTACCGCTCGAACTTCGACTCCTCGATCTGGCATTGGTTCCATCCAGCTGAGGTTGGGGTATCTGGGACGGTTGTTTCTTAATCTTAAGAGGAAGGATCTTGCCATTGGAGAAAAGCTCATTGGCCGACGAATATGAACACTCTTGATCGTTAACTCGGACATCGAATGCGAATTCCGTGTTTGAGTCCGGTGGCATGGGAGTTGATCGGAGAGGAGTGCAGGTGTAGTAGTGTTGCATTGGTGAAAACAAATAATGAGAAAACGAGACTCTTGGAATGGCTTCAGCCGGATGTAATTCCACAGCCATTTGCTTTCACAAGAGAAATCTAACAAGGTTTCTGAAAGGAAACTGTGGTATTATATAATCATAAACAGGAGAGATTAGTAGGTTAGCCCAATTCGCCACGTTATTTATAGTCCAAACAATCAGAATCGTTGATCTTTAAATAACCACCTAATAATTACTCACCCACTAAATACATGTAGAAAAGAAGTGTTAATTCAATTTAAAAAAATTAAGATTGACGGTTCTGATTAATTGAGATTATGAATGACGTGATGAGTATGATTCACTTAATAATTTTTCCATAAGCAGATAAGATAAGATAGATTGCGATAGAAATCCGTATGTATAAAAATCAAACTACCTCAGCAGAAAGTAATAGAATACTTAATTAAAGCAACGCTTCTAGACAACCGCGTGGAAGAAATATTGCCGATCATTCATTGGTTTAATAAGATTAAAAAATAATAATTTTTAAATAAATTTAGATATTTAAATTGAATTTACTAAAAGAATATATTAAATTAAAAAATATTTTAATTATAATAATATAAATTAATTAGTTACGTCTTGATTGATACAACAGACGTAAAAGATAAATAAATAAAACTTGTGTAATAAAAATATGAATGAAAACTGATTGTTACTTGATCAAAGTTTTTGGTTGATGAAATTTGAGAAAAAAATTAAAAATAATATTATGTATGAATGTATTTACTACCTTTAAAATTTTATCTTCATATTTTTTATATTAATTATTATATTATTTTTTTAATTTATGATTTTGGGTTATGTTTTAAGATATAAGATCTATAGTTTATGGTTAGTAATTTAAATTTAGAATTAAAGATTTGGGTTTAGATTCGTTTACATGATTTACAGTTTAATGTTCGGTTTAGAATTTACGATTTATTAATTATGATGTATTGTTTAAAACTTTGAATTTTGGATTTGATATTTTTGGATTTCAATTTTATGTTTTAGGGTTTAATGTTATTGCTTAAAATTTATGATTTAAAATTTTTTGGTTTTAATGTTTAGGGTTATGGATTAGGGTCTATGATTATGGAGTTTTAAATTTAGGGTTTAAAGTTTAAGATGATATTTTATGATTTGGTGGTTTAAAATTTAAGATTTGATGTTTAGAATTAATATATTTAAATTTATGTAAAAACGTGAAAAATAATATAAGAATACAATTAATATAAAATTAAAATATTAAATAAATATTATTTATAGATAATAATAATAATAATAATAAATTTCACTAAATATACGTATTAAATAATATAACCTATTAAATAACATATTTGTCAAATATGTAATTAATGTCAAATCTAGAAGGTTTGATTTTGAACTAACTCTTGAAGTAGAAAAGTTTATGTAAATGTGAGAAAATTAAAATTAAGGAAGCTTCGAACGTGTATGTATCAATTGGCTTGACATCTTGACACATGGCAATATAATGAGGGGTTTCGTTTTCAGTTTTGTATAGATATTATTTTTTAACTATTGCATTCGGAAGAGTTTAATTTAATTACCGATTTATAAGTGTGTTTAAATGTTGGTTTAAAATTTAAAATTTATTATTCGATAAAAATATTAAAAAATATTAAGTGTGTTTAAAGGGAGAAATTATATCATAAACCTTTTTATTATTTTATTCATAGTTCAACTAATCAAATTCATTTATTTTATATTTTTTAAGGTGAATCATCACCTCTTTCTTACATGTAATAAGTGAGTAGGTAGTTATGGGACGGTTACTTAAAGATGAACGGACTTAATTGCATGAATTATGAATGACATGATAGAAATGATTCATGATATAATCTCTCGTTTAAAGGAGAAATTATTCTATGGACCGGTTCCACCATGTCATCCATGGTCCTTAAGAATAAAAAACAAATCCACGTCATCATTTTTTACACATCGTCTCCACACTCATAATTTTAATTTCTAAATCATCTCTCTAAATAAAATATATTAAAATTAAAAAAATGATAACGTAGATTTGTTTTTAATTAGGGTTTAGGGTTAAGGTTTAAGGGTTAGGGTTAAGGTTAGGGTTTAGGGTTAGAGTTTAGAATAAAAAACAAATTCACGTCATCATTTTTTTAATTTTAATATATTTTATTTAGAGAGATGATTTAGAAATTAAAATTATGAGTGTGCAGATGATGTGTAAAAAAGAACGATGTGGATTTATTTTTTATTCTTAAGGACCATGGATGACGTGATGAAACCGGTCCATAGAATAATTTCTCCGTTTAAAGGTATTGATTTTAGGGGAATTTAAAATTATTTCGGTTGATTGAACTTAATTATCTGATATAAAATAGTAGAATATTTTTTCAAGATTATTTTTCTTAAATCGAGTATCTGACTCAATAATTTTTTTGGATACTTAGATCTGACTTTAACCGAAAATTTTGTTCCGATTAAATACCCAACTACCTAATTATATATATATAATTTATCAATTATATATTTTTAATTAAAATTATATTATATGATAGTTTCATGATTAATTTATTTTTTTATTTAATTTGATTTTAGTTCATATCCTGAATACCATATGGGTATAATATTTTTGACCAAATGTTACAACATACAAATATAAATTCATTCATGCATTTATAAATTAATTTGTTATGATTTCACATAACAATCATTCGATACGATTATACATCCTTTCATCATCTTTATCAATAGATGATTAAAACTTTATGTTGATAATATATAATTCAAAATTTTATTAAGTATGTATTTTATATATTAAAGTATATGATTTTAAAAGCAGATACCTATTATTCGTTAGTCGATACTTAAGTTTTATGGGTACTCGAATTAAATGAATTGGGACAAAGAACAGCGAATGACATATCGGTATGAACCAAATATCCATTTTTTTCATATATTCAAAAATAGTGACAAATTCAAAAATATATTCGAGGATAAACACACGTGAAAACTCAAAATTTCAGGGAACAAATCATAATTATTATAAAAATTTAAGAATTATTTCATAAAAATTAAAAAAAAATTAAAGGCAAATGATGTGAGCACATCTTCACCAACACATGACACTGATCCGGAGGTCTTACCTTTAGGACCCATTACTCGATCTAAGGCAAAATATTTTAGGGAAACATTTTTTTCTTATTTGTACTTCAATACCGAATTTATTCGTTAATATTTATACCTTAGAATATAGGGTTTATAATGTGTTACATATTGATATGTGCCATTATTTTATATATGTAAATATATATATCCTATTTGTTATATTCAAGTGACATATTAGATTATACTATTTATTAGTTGCGTTTATGCATATATATTATATTATACTACTTATGCGTATGTATATATTATGGAGAAGGTTGCATGCTACATGTATATATATATTATAATAATATTATTATAATAATATAATGTTTCCATAACTTTTGTTTTGCACGGCGCATGGAGAAGGTTGCATGGAGAAGGCCTTGACTTGAAATTGGAAAGACATGCATATGCAGGGAGATTGGACGAAGCCAGCCCAAATTGAATCAACCGACACATTTTCCATGTGTTTGGAGCCAATTTCAGGCGGATAAGGACACAACGTCCAACTTTTGATTTTGGAAATCAAAATCTATCACATGTTAAATGTGAATCAACCGATACATTTTGAATACTTGGACCAGAAGCCTTTTGCCGAATTAAGGAGTTATAGAAATTCAAATTCATTTGTTTTCTAGCCACTAATGTCAACCGGCTATTTTCCTTAATTCCATATATATATGTACAAAAACAATGTGACAAGGTTATACAATTTGAATGAATAAAATATTTTTTAGAGTTTTTTCTCATTTTGGTTCTTTTTAGAATTATTTGACACTCAATTCGTTTGATTGTCTTTTGATACATCAGGTTCCTAAATTGATATTTAGCGATTCCAAGTCCTACGATGTTAAACTGATTCGATTCGAGTTCGTTCAACATATTGTTCGAGTTCTTTTGAGTTTAGCGTTTTCACCACCGGCCGTTTTTGATGTCTTCACCGCTGTCGTCGTTAACCGAAACGCCAAAATTATCACCTATGTATCTATATATTTTTTATGTCATTTTTGTTCCTTTTTAAATTTATTACTAATAATTATATCGTATAATTTTTGTTATCTTTTTATCGTTTTTATTGCAGGAACGTGCTTACAACACTCCTAGATCCGTAACATACGAGGAAAATCCGTTTCGACGAACTTCGCGTTATATTAACAAATGTATAAACTTTAAAAAAATTCAGTAAGGGTACCAACCTACCCCATTATATATTTAGATCCGTCCACCGCAAATTCTTAAAAACCAGATATCCAAAACTGAACACCCTAATTGGTGCATGGCCATTTACAAGTTTATTATTTATTATGTTTATTAAAATGGTCCCATTTTGATTTTTTTTACTTTAAAAATTTATTGTTTAAAATTAATTATTATTTATAAAAAAATAAAAAATATATTTTAAAAAATATTTAATCGATTAAATTTTACATATATAATTTATAAAATTTTATTTAATTAAAGTAATTATAATTTAAATTTTATAAATGACTTTTAAAATTAATAAATAATAAATTTAGTGAAACGGATCGAATAATGTTTTTTAACTATTAAATAAAAATATAAAAATTCTATTTCACAATATATTATAAAATAAAAGTAAAATATATTTTTTATTTTGTTCACTACGTGATGTCTCGGAATTTGATCTACTATCCATATGCTAAGAAAACAATTAACTACTTTCATATTTAAATTTAAATGATCTGATTAACTCGTTTACTTGTAAATCTATATTTGATTTATTTGATTCATTTATTTTCGGATAACATTTTTGCTCTTAAAAAGTTGTGTTATTATTTTATTGGTATAAGTATCAATATTTAATATTATTAATAATTAATGTAGATTAAATATTATAAAAATATTATGCATATCATTATTTATGGTAGATATTCATATATTATAAGAGACTTTAATGTACTTTATTATTAGGATTTAACACCTATTAGAATTAGGATTTTCATCTTATACTTATAAATATACACTTTTGAAGAAAATATTATAAAAAATCCTACTTTGAGAATATAGTACAAGTACCTCTCTTTTGTCTCTCATCTTTGTTCATCTATTTGTTCTTATTCTTTACTTTATTCACAACATGTTATACCACGAGACTCTTACCAACGGAGGTATTTATCGTTCGAATCTTAAAGTAGTTAATGAAAAGAATTTATTATTAGTATGAATCAAAGATAAGTTATTCTCACTCTATTGTATTTTAACTATCAATTATTTTCTCTCTTGACCTTTAACATGATTTTTTATTTTTGAAATATCATTTGTTATTTGGTGTTTGTGTAGCCATAGAGTTGTTCAATTACCATAGTTCTTGTCGACAATTCCTAAAATTTTTTTAAAAAACAAGATATTGGTGACTAAATCTATCATATATTAAAGTTAGCTTGGAAAATCAGATATGTTTTACTTATTTATCTCGATATAGTGAATAATTATTTATTCTCAAATTAAGTGATGGTTGTTCAAAGCGTGGAATTGTCATGTATTTAAAATACATTTACATATATGGGTAATATTTTGCATCTATTTAATTTGAGAATTTTTTGCCTTTAGTTTTGACCCATATTTATTTATTTTGATGATAAAAGTTTGTGTTTTTAATTATGTTTTAAGTATTACATGTTATTGGAACAAATATTGAAATATAATTAATTAATATATTCTTTATTATGTTTATTTAATCCGAGTATATTGGTTGTATATCCCGTTCTACAAGGCTACTGGTCTCAAAGGAGGTTTTTTTAAAGGACCTTGTGGATTGGTTTAACAATACCGCGTATGAGGACTATTTTTTTGTTCATTGTATGTATTGTATATATATTGGTTGATCAATTACTATTTAATAGTATAAATATTATAAAGTCTATATTTGTTTGAAAGCAATATTTTGTGTCGAAAAACTCGACTACAAGGTTCTCCCTAGTTCAAGTTATGAAAATCGTTTTGATCCAAAAAAAAATTTATGGGAGACATTCCTTGAAGTGAATGTATGCATGATGCTTATTCTATGCAATTATTGGATTTATGTCATTCCTTGAAGTGAATGCAAGCATGATGTTTTGTTCATGCGATTATTGGATTTATGTCCTTCCCTGAAGTGAATGCAAGTATGATGTTTATTCCATACGATTATTGAATTTATTTCATTCCTTAAAGTGAATGCAAACATGATAATTCACTACATGGTTAGTGAATAAAACTTATTTATGTGTCAGAGTATCATTGATGATAAAATGTTATAAAAACATACTACACTTTTCATATATTAATGTTGTCATGTAGATACAATATCATGAAAAGGTTTTAAAGACCTATTGGCTCCGCTCCATTCCCTGAAGTGAATGTGATATTTTATAGCGTAAAGAATAAATGTTGCATTAGCAATTATGATCGCGATTGAGCCCATAAAAAACATGGATAAGATGATCCTTTTGAGAATGTTTATATCCACCATAAGTAAAATTATAAGAATGACAAGAATAATAGATATCATATAAAAAATCTTTATGTTATAAATGCGATGGTATAAATCATTAGTCTCGTACTTGTCAAACGTCGAAGTATCATAAACTTTATCCATAATCATGAATGATAAATGAAAGAAAATATAAACATATTTTCTTTGTGGCGAAAATAATTATGACGTTATTGATCAAACTCAATTGGATATTGTTAATTTTCTTATAACACTTGAAGGGAATAATTTATTTTATTTCCCTTATAACCTTTAAAGACTATAATTAATTTTTTATTTATTTTGTTTTATGTTAATTTATTTTTATTTACTATTTATTTAGGTTAATTTATTTTATATATTATTTATTTACACTTTATGTTAAATTTTCCTTTGAAGAATATGATTATTTTTGGAATAAAATATACAATAAGTCATAGCGATTTATGCTTATTAAATAATGCAAGTACTCATACTATACTTAAGTATAAAAAATATTTTTTTCATTTAAATACAAAGTAAAATATGAGTATTATTTCTCAAAGTAGTAAAATATCAATGCTTCGGAAGAGCTCTTCAGAATTTATCTTTGATAGATAACCGATTTGATATGATGTGTTATTTTTTAATATTTTTCATTCCACGAAGTCAATGGTATAAAGAATATATTTTTCATTTCTCGAAGTAAATGAAATAAAGCATATATTAAAAGGTGCATAATTATGCATATTTTTCCATTTTAAACGCAAGAAAATAATGAGAGTATTATATCCGGAAGCATTATTATCACAGAAGGCTCCGATTGAGCAAATATGTTACTGCCAAATAGAATTTTATTCCATATTTACAATGTATTATACTCGTCAAAGTCGCAAAGAGACTTATTGAGTTTTAAAGATACATGCAAAAATATATTGAGAATATTAGTCAAAGGGATGCTGACTATCTCAATATTACAAGTATAACTCAAGGCAATAAGAAAATATTGACAAAATTATATGCACTGTCTTTCATATTGTACAGCAGAAGAATTAGTACAAATTGAAGCCCATGCTATTGTAAATAAGATGTTTACTGATAATTTTATTTTGCATAACCGATTAGGTCATCCCGGTTTAATTATGATACGAAAAACTATTGACACTTTTATGTGGTCATTTATTGAAAAACTAAAATTTTCTTTAAGGTAATTTTTTTCATGTAATACTTAATATCAAAGCAATCTGATTATTCAATCATCATCAGCTAAGATAAAATGTAAATCTATTAATTTCTGGAACACAAGGTGATATATATCGGCCCATACACCTTTCTTACAATCCAAATATATAGTTTACGATTTTAATCGATGCAACGACTAGATGGTCACATGTATCCTTGTTATTAACTCACAACTTGGTGTTTGCAAGGCTACTTGCTCAGTTGAAAAAATTACGGACGCATTTTTCAGATTATCTTATAAAGACTAGGGGTGGGCAAAAAACCAGATTACCTAGTCCTAGACTCGGTAAGTTCTGATAGATTTTTATCTAGTATTGGTTCTATTGGAACCGAGTCTGGATCCAAAATTTAGGTCCCAGTCATAACCGGGACTGGATCTTGACTTTTTGAACTCGGTTTCTGGTGTGAACCCAATAGGACCGGGACCAATACCAAATATCTGGTATTGTTTTTTTTCTTATCAAACTTTCTTATTATGTATGAATATTATGAGTATGGCTAGTTTTAAAACATTAATTTTCAAGCTTACAATATTCTAATTTTATTATTTAATATTACTATTGGTGATTAAATTTTTTCCTCCATTTACTCAAGTTTTTTTAAGAATAAACTAATTGATCGAGTACTTGGTATTGTAACTGATTTCTACCAGTAACGAGACTGATTTTTAAAATTTAGGATTCGATATGACTGAGACTTGTTCTAATTTTTAAGAATCGGTGGTTACCGGAACCAGGACCAATTCTATTCAAATTGGTCGAGTACTCGGTTTTTCCCACTACTAATATAGATAATAGGTCTTGATAATGTTGATGACATGTCATTTTACATGCAATATCACTAATTCGCATTAAAACAACAAACAATCATAAGTTCTTTTCATTACAAATTATTTTTGGTTAAGAACTAAATATTTCTCATCTTAGATTTTTTTGGTGTTCGGTATATGTCTTAATTGCTCCACTAAAACACAAAAAGATATGTTATATTGGGAATATATATAGATTTAAATTCCTCTTGATAATCAAATATCTTGAGCTTCGAGGGAATTTATTAACAACTCGATTTACTAACTATCATTTTAATGAGTTAATTTACCCAACATTAGGGAGAGAAAATAACTAACTAGGGAAAAAAGTTTGAATAAATTATCAATTTCTCATTTTGACCCACGTACTACACAAACTATAAGTTCAAAGGATAATTCATTTAGCAAATCAATTGTCAGATGATTTTGTTGACCCTAAAATGGTGATTAAGTCACATATATTACCAATGAATGTTCCGATTAAATTTGATATCTTGGAAGGACAAATTTTAGTTTCTAATAAGTCTAACTTACGCCTTTAGTAGACAAGTAGGTTTCAAAGATAAAATTTTTTAAAAAGAAAAAGAGCTATATTTTATGATGGTCTGATCGAGAAATCAACATATTATGAAAGTCTCTAAAAGAGATTAAAAATATCTCCAATAGAGACATTGACATGACTTAGGTATCTGATAATAAAGAGATCTCAATAGATTATGTCATGTTTGATAATAAGTGAAACTAAAATTAAATCAATGTCGATAATATATTTGCATGTAATATAACACTAGAGATTTTATTTGATGATGTGGATCATGAATCATTGTTAATTTGTTAATATAAACAAATAAATGATCGATCGACATGGAAAGAGGTTATTAAGACGAAACTAAAATCTCTTTCGAAAAGAGAAGTATTGGGGATATAGCCCGTACAATGAATATATAAAGCTCGTGGATATAAATGAGCCTTTATGAGAAAGTGAAATCAAAAGGGGAAATCACAAGATATAAGCTCATTTGGTTGCACAAGGATTCTCACAAATACATGAAATCGATTATGAGAAAAATATACTTCTCTGTGGTAGATGCAACTATTTTTAGATTTTGATCATTCTGGCAACAAATAAAATTACTCAGTTTCCGTCTAGTGGGTGTTATTACATCCTATTTGTATGGGCCTCATAGTAGTAATATTTATATGAAACTTTCAGAAAGATTTAGATTTCCAAAATCTGTTAATTCAAGTTATCGAGAATATTATTCAGTCATATTGAATATATCTTTTTATGGCTTTAAACAATTTATACGTATTTGGTATAATCACCTCATTGAATATTTATTAGCAGAATGCTATATGAATTATTTAATTTTCTCAAGCATTTTTATTAAGACGTTTGAGACTTTACATACATAATGCATATTCGTTTATCACTATCCGGTTGCTAAGTCTCTTAATGTAAACAAGGATTCATTCCGCCTCAAGAAAGGGTGATGATATTCTTGGTCTAAAAGCACCATATATACATTAATTGATTTGGAAGTATTGTATCTTAGCAGATCCAAAAATACTATTTAAGTGCTACGAGACCATTATCTTTAAACAATTACTATGCTTGAGGTAAAGTCAAAATACGTATTTGGCTAAACATATCAATAAGACATGTGAATTGATTTCACAAGATAAGGTGCAAGTTATCTTATGTAGAGACAATGCAAAATTTATATCTCAAGATGGATGCATCAAATGTGATAAAGTAAAACATATTTCTTTAAAGTTTCATCCCTCATGATCTTCAAAAGAATAGTATTCGACAAATCATTTCAAGCAATAATTTGAAAGATTTATCCACCAGTGCATAACCTACTTCAACATTTGAAGATTGTATTCAAGATTGAATTATGAAGATTCAAAGATCTTATGTGATATTTTCATGAGTAAGAGTAAATACGTGTTGCACTCTTTTCCTTAAACCGAGGTTTTGTCCCACTGGTTTTTCTGGTAAGGTTTTTAATGAGGCAACATGCTATGCATATCAAAGATGGTGTACTATTTTTCCTTCACTAAGATTTTTTCCCACAATTTTTTTTATCTTAATAAGGTTTTAATAATGCACATTATCTTCATTGATATCCAAGGGAGAGTGTCATGAATATCTTTATTTATAGTGAATATTCATTTATTATATGAGACTTTAATATACTTTATTATTAGAATTTAATACCCATTGGAATTAAGATTTTCATCTTATGCCTATAAATATATACTTCTGAAGAAAGCATTATACATGACCCTACTTTAAGAATATACTATAAATCTCTTTTTTGTCTTTGGTTTTTCTGAAATTTTATTTTATTTTATCTTAGTAAGGTTTTCAAGGACCCTAATTATTTTTTACTTTCTTCATAAAAAATATTATTAGATAATTTTTATGATCGTCCAGACCCTGATACTGAACAGCAATGAAATCCTTCAAGGCCCACTCGCTGATTTTAATTATATAAATAGCTTTTTTATGTTTAAATTATTCATTAATAGGGCTCACTATCACTAATTAATTATAATAAAGAATTCAAATTTATTTAATCTAATATTAATGAGTTTTAAGATCATAATTAAAATTTTAATGATAGTTTATTTTTTAATTTTTATTATTAGATATATATTTTTTAAAAAATTTATTATTGAGATCTAATCTTTTTTTTAGATCTATTCTTAAATTTTATTTTTTTAATATTTATTTTTAAGGATTTCTTTTTTAATACTTATTATTTGAAATTTATTTTATCAATAATTGTTATTAGAGACTTATTTTTATAGTATTTTTTATTTAAATTATTGGTCTTAAAATTCAGTTTTTTCTATATTTATTATTTAACTTACTGTTAAAATTTATTTACTTTTTTAATATTTATTATTTGGTGTCAATTTTTTTAATATTTTTTATTTAAAGTCTATTATTTTTAATTCCTTAGACTTATTTTCTCAATATTTTTATTCTTAAGATTTATTTTTTATAAATATTTATTATTATAGGTCTACTCTTAAAATTTATTTTTAATATTTATTATTAAGATTTACTCTTGAAATTAATCTTTTAAAGTTTTTATTATTTTAACTCTCTTAAAATTCAAATTTTCAAAATTTATTTTTAATATTTATTATTAAGATTTACTCTTGAAATTAATTTTTTAAAGTTTTTATTGTTATAACTCTCTTAAAATTGAAATTTTCAAATATCTGTTATTAGATACTATTTATTTTTAATATTTATTATTAGTTATATTTAATTGGTCGTGAACCTTTATAATCTTAAAACCAACTTTGACGAGACCGATTAATAGTTGATTTTCTCTTTCAACGAATGCATTTTTAAGCTTCAATCATGAATCATTTCCTTAAAAATGTAACGTGTGTTATTAATACCCAAACTCATATCTCTCATTCAAGAATCCCTATCCCTATGCCTAGCAAATTCAACATTTTTTGTCGGCAGAACAGACTATGTTGGATCTGCGAAGAAATTAAGATATCCCATTTTATCTGCATGCAGTTTTGTCCATTTACTACTCTTAAATAGAGTTGGTATTATTAAAGGTGTTTATTATCGGATATTAGATCGGATCTGATTTTTTTAGATATTCGAATTTTTAGATTGATGATATAGTTATTTGTATCTGATCCAGAAAAAAGAGGATATCCGCATAATCGGATATCGGATATCCGCATAATCGGATATCGGATATTCGGATCGGATAGTAGGATATCCGATTATCCAAAAATATAATTTGACTAAACTAATTTTTTTTTTGAATTTGAATGTTGTATTTATGAAAATTTAAAATTTTGAATATAATAAACAACAAATTATTAAATACAACAATATTCACATTCGTAAAAGTTTCAATTTTTAAAATTTTGAATATAACAAGCACTAAATTGTTGAATATAACAAGATGAATATTAATAAAAATTTAAATTTTTGGATTTTCGGATAATTCAAAACTTGAAATATTGTGATCCATCTCCGATCCGAAAAACTTAAAACTGGATCGGATATCTTAATTTTCGAATCGAATCAATGGGTAATCGAATCTGATTGACCGAATCGGATATTTTTGAACACCCCTAGATATTATTTTAAAGGAATTATGAGTTATTCTTCATTTATATTAAAACCTATTTTTTTTAATCAACTACAATATTATAATTGTTACATGTTATAGAGTATACTTTCAATCATTAGACATTAATCGTTCAATCACTATACTAGCATTACTGCTGCTTGAATCCGTGATCTCTAATAACAACAACCATTTCTTTAATGAGACTAAATAGTTCGTGCGTATTAAAACCTGTTAATAAGAAATTTTTTTTGACATTTTGTGGGAATGGGCACGAGTGATTATTTCTTTCATATCTTCCATTAGGGACAATTATCTTAACAATTTGGGGTGGAAACAAAATATTTTCACAAGAGTTATAATTTTAGGATTTAAAAGGTTAAAAATCTAGGTTTAAAGATTTAGAATTGAGTGAATATTGTTAGAATTTAGAGTTTATAGTTAAAATCGATTTATAGGTTAAAACTTAAATCTCGAACCATGCTACCCAAAACTATAAATACTAACTTCTAAACCATAAATTTCAACCACAACCCTTAAATTCTAAACACCTAACCTTTAAATCTTAATGTTTAATCCTAAACCCTAAAACTAAGGTAATTATTCTATACACAATAGGTGAAAATAAAAAGTTTCTAAAAGCATATTAGATTTAGGGTTTAATGTTCAAATTTAGGGTTTATGGGGTTTAGAATTAAATGGTGTTAGAATTTAGAGTTTATGCCTAAAATTTAAGGTTTATAAGTTAACATAAATCTCTAACCATATTACCCAAACTTCTAAATATCCTAAATATCTAACATATTAACCTAAGCTCTAAACACTAACCTCCGAACAATAAATTCTAATCATAAAACTTAAATTCTAACTACAACCCCTAAATTCAAAACGAAATAAACCTAATCCTCTAACATATAAACCTTATATTTTAATCATAACCCCTAAAACTAAGGCACTTATGTATTTTTTTTGTTTTCATCCCTTGTGTATTACATAAATCCTTAGTATAGGGTAATAATTCTATACACAAACAGTGAAAATAAAACGTTCCTACAAGTAGGGATGTAAAACTAAGTAATCAGATGAGTTTTAGATCGAGTCTTGTCAGGTCAGATTAAATTGGATGTAGGTTATTTTAGGTCAATTTTATGTTTGACTCGATTCGGGTCGGGTGTGAGTCATTTTCAGGTTGGGTTCATTTTAGATTTAGTTTATTTTAGGTCGGGTCAAAATGGTTCTGGTTTGAAATAGTTAATTGAAAGGTTAATTCAGGTTGGGGGTAGACTTTAGATCGTTTCATTTTAGGTTGGATTCATTTCAAGTCAAGTTAATTCGGGATCCGATTCATATTAATTTTAATTTTGTACAAACGGCCGATGCTTTGGATTCAATCATTTTTAGTGAATTATTTAATATCTTTTACGAACACGAATCACATTTAAAATAAATATTAAGCATTATAATAATAAAAATGTCATCGTTATTCAAAATATTGGATTAAATTATAAAAATGAAAAATGAAAAAGAGTAAATTTCGATGAAAGAAAAATTTTCAGGGACTAACAAGAATAAAAATAATATCATATTAAAAATATTGCACTAAATTACAAAAGTAAAAAATAACTAGAGGTTAATTTTTGTTAACAATAAAATTTTTAGGACTTAATTGAATATCTAATTAAACTAAAAAGGATAAATTACACTTATTTAAATGAAAAACCTAAATGAAAAACATCAAAAATAGGGATGATAAAAAATAATTCCCCAACCTAAAAATTTAGATGAGTTCTTTCCTACCTTTTTCTATTCATTTTAATTATAAAAAAATAAAAAAAAATAATTGGTTGAAAAATGAGGGAAAATATAAAATTTTGGAGGGAATATTTTAATTTAATTATAAGTATCCACGTACTTTTAACTTCGTATATAATAATTCTTTCCCATGATAATATTTAGTCCTTAAAAGAATTTATTTTATATGAAATTAAAGCATATTTATTTCGATTTTTTAACTTTTTCAATTAATTTTAATATGCTATAAATTTAAAAGATAAAAATTAATTTAAATGATAAAAATTAAATAATATTTATTTCAATTTTAAATATAAAAATTAATAATTTAAGTAGTAAAAATATATAATCCGTAAATTAGTTCTCTATAAATATCATCTTTATATGTTACAAAAGCAGAATATCTAAATATCTCACATTAAGCACATGCATTAGTCCAAGTAGCTGTAGATTTAGTGATTATTGTCCATGAAAGGTGTAAAAAGTGATAGTGAATTGAGCACTTATCATCCACATTATCATTTAAATCCCTCTTGGTTTTAAATATTAATTTATAACCAATTGGTTTATATCGTAAGATAATGAAACAAGTTCCTAAACTTTATTGCCTTGTATAAAATTATAATCTTTTGAATGACATCTATCTACTTTTGAGAGTTAAAACTTTTATGGTTTGATAAAAATAATTGATCAAGTTATTTTATATCATTTATTTATTATACTTATTTTCTTGATGAAATACTAAGTAATAATCCTTAATAGTATTTCTCTTTCCTCTCATGAATATCTTTAATGATATATTTTTAGATTGTTGAGTTTGTTCTTCTGAAAAATAGGTACCTTATCTTGAATGAGAGTTGTTCAATATTGTTTTGCTGATGTAATTTATTCACTTTTGATTAATGATAGGTGTGAAAACCTAAACATCATCAAAAGTGATAGTATGAATTAAATTATAATCTAATTCCCCTTTAACAATAATGTATCTAACCTTATTTCTCCCTCCAAACTCAATATCCTAAAAAAATTATAAATCTCTCATTAAAATAATTTTAATTATGGGATCATAAAATTTACAGCACATGGATAACTCAAAATAACCTAAATAGTTGCTTATTTTTGAAGTTTAATTTCTTTAAATGTATCATAACTTATACAAAAGAATCAACATTTTATAACTTATTGTTATTTCTTTTGAGTAAGACCCTTAGCAACTTCATTCTAATATTTTTTATTTTTTATTGCCCTTATTCTTAAAGACACTAACTAAATGAGCACTTACTGAATGAGTATTTTTACAATTATAATGCTTCAACTGTTCTTCCTCTTTAACACAATGAGAAATAATCTCATTTGAAGTTTATTTCTTCTTTAATAATTGTAACTAATTTTGAATTAGTTAAATTGTATAGGAAGTTATACTAAAATTATAAGAACAAACAATTGTTATAAAATTTGATCTTATGTGCCTTAAGTTTTGAAGCAATATAATATACTCCCTCACATTTCCTTGATACTTATACTTTATAGACATCAAGTAAAACCAAAAAGTGATGTCATGTTAACCTTAAAAAAAATTAATATTTTTTTATCAAGGAAACTCTTAGTATGAATAATTTCTTTAAGTTTGTTCTCCTAATTTTTTTAATTATACTTTATGATCATTAGACTTATGCAACTTAAATAAACTCGCCTCTCAAAGTCCTATTTATGAATGCTTACCGCCATGAGAGGTACAAGTTGTTCTTCACTTAGTGCAAGTTCTATGTTCATACAACCGAATACTATATACAACAGATATTATGATAAAAAAGATAAATTACATAAATATAGAACAAAAATAAATAAATAAATAAATAAATAAATAAATAAATAAATAAACTCACATAAATATCCATAAATAAACAATAAGTTCAAAATAATGATTTGTTCCCCTCAAGATACCAAGCACAACATTAATATTAAGTCTTTGGACAGTAATATTAACTATAAGCGGTACTCTTGTTGTAGCAATCAAACATTGATAATAAACTATGTCAAACAATAGATTAATCTTTGGACTAATGTATTGTTAACATAAAATACCTTATAATTGTCACACATTTTTCGCCACAATTGTCGTTGTAATTCGGCAAAATATTAACTTTCCTTTGGGCCAATTAATAAACGCATGAATTACAAAGACCTATAATTATCTTAATATTTTAAATAAACTAATCTACACAAAAGCGGTCACTTTGGTGACATTATGTTTTAATTAATCTATTAAAATATTAGATATCCGAAGCGAAAATATGAATTTAATTTTTTCAAAATATTTTTCTTAATTTTATCTTTCATTCAAAGTAAAAGATAACCAAAATAATAATAAACTTGAATAAAGGTAACCTTATCACAATATATACATATATATTAATGTATTATACATATATATACATACTTATATATTATATAAATTAATATATTATAATGTAGGCATAAAGATAATTTTAACCCTTAACGTTTATAATTTTTATCATTTTGGCCCTTATTGTTTTTTAGGATAAATTTAGCCCTTAACCTATATATTTTTGACAAATAACTTTTTTTTAACTACCATAATAATTGGACCGTTAAAAAATTAACGATGATGACATGTCATATGCATATGATAATATATTTTAAATGACATGAAATCTAACCTATCAAATATATATATATATATATATAATATAATTTTATTCTAATATAAAATAATTAAAATTCAAATAAAATTTTAAAAATTAATTAATTCTAAAATAAAAGACTCTTAAACATTCTCAACCATAACTACGATAGAATCAAATTCAAATAAAATGTTCGAAATCAATTAATTTTTTAAGATATGATTTTATTCTATCGTAGTTAGGGTTGAGAATGTCTAGTGGCATTTTATTTTAGAATTAATTATTTTTTAATATTTTATTTGAATTTTAAATATTTTATATTTTATATTAGAATAAAATTATATTTCAAATATATATTTTAATAGATTAATTACCTCATTCTTGTTGACTTCTATCATAGTTGGATATAGCCTTCGTTGTTGTAGTAATTGTTGTGATAGTCAATTGTCGTGGCAATCTTTTACCAAAATTCGGTGTAAGTCAAGTGAAGAACCATCTTTCTTGAAGTCTTCAAGAATCAACCCACATTGTTCTTTATGCTTCTCAAAAATCTTCATCAGTAGAGATTTTGGTTTAGAGCTACTTTTAGATGGAATTATCACAGAAATATCATCTTCCAAACAATCATATCCTATTTGTGATGGCTTCAAATCTTGTAACATTGATTCCTCAGTAGATATCTACAATGGAGGAGATGAGTTTTTGAAGAATTCAAAAGGTTCAATCTTTACCATCTCATATTCTATTATCATGGCATCGCCATCTTGTTGATCGAGCATGTCGTCATGTAACTACCCCAGCAACTGTGAGTGAGAGTAATCCTCAAATTCCTTCTTTAGCATTATTGCAACATCCTGGGAACCAGACTCCTAAGAATTTTCTATCGCATTACTCTCATCAGCCTTGTTAAGTGGTATCGTGACATTGCCCTATTCATGCTTCTCTACTGCCGCGGTGGGAATCTTGGTAGACGCATCCACTGTTTGACAGTCTTTCTCATCAACATGTTCTAGACTTAGAGGTTCCGGAATTTCCTCTTTGTTCTCTAGTGTTGGGATTTCAGTATCCTTAAGGATTGATTGTTGGGTCATGTTCTTCATGGAAAATATGGATCTCCGCAATTGATTTTCCGAATCTCTCAAGGGTGCATCCCAATTAGCTATGTGTGCATCCATGTATCTTGATTGCTCTTTCATCAATTCTTTAATTCTAGCCATTGATGCTTTCAATGTTTCCTCCAATGAATTTGGATATTCTTGAGAAGAATTGTATTGTCATGGCATATCTGTATCATCAACAAAAATTGTCATGGTAAAAGAAATTTTGAGCGTTTTGATCATACCATGAAGGATTTTGTCGTTGGTACCATCTATGGTCCTCTCTGTGACCAAATGTTCCAGTACTGTATGGGCAATTGCTAACCAAATGATCATCTCCATAATTAAAACAAAAATCTGCCCAGACATGAACTTGTTGGTTGCTCTTGGTTGGCATAGATAATCATCATTTAATCTAAGAAATTCTTGATTGGCTTGATTCATATCTTCCAACATCAACTCCCGAATAGATTTTTTTGTTTCTCCTTGCATCTTAAAAATCCTTCATCTCAAAACACACATAATTTTTTTTAAGAAAAAGAAAAAGAAAATATGTTAGTAAAAATGACTAAAAGCAAGAAAATGAAGAAAACAAAATTTAGTTGTCAATCCTCGGCAACGGCGCCAAAAACTTGATGCATGTAAAAAGTTCGTAATTGGAGTGAAAATGTACAGTCAAGTAATAAAGTGATAAGTATTTTATCGAGTTATCATCTCCTCAGGGATTGGTGTACTTAATATGCTTCCTTCAGTCTTCTTGCTTCTTTAAATTAAAAGTAAAAACACAAATAAGTTAGATATTGATTAAACAAAATAAACTAACTAAATAAAGAGAAATTGAATATGAGAGAGAGATAGGGTAGGATCCAGTTGTGTTGTATCGTGGATTCGATTGATCTGCTTCTGTCCAATGCAATTGCACTGCAATGCCTCGGCAGTACTGCAGATATTGTCTCAGCAGCGACAATGTTCTCTGCCGTGGCAATCTCTTGCTCTTGGAAAAATTTAACAAAGTTCGGCAAAGTGTCCTTGAATGATTCCGCTTATCTCTATGTCGAAATACTGTTGATGATCGGTCCTTGATGATACCTCTTGGCGTGAATCAATTATAATCATCAATCAATCCCACACTTCTCTTAACCGTTGAAACTCTTAACCTATCTCTAGGTCGAGTTAGTATCCTCCAATCAAGTTGAATACCGTACTTATCTCTTTCGTGAATCTAACTCTCTCGAAATTAGATAAATGGATTACTTATAAACTTCTCTCTCGAGCTTGAATGTGAGAACAAGGAATGACAAAGAATAAGCAAACTTCGATATTTTATTACATTAGGAACAAGAAACAAAGTACAATCTCCTCTCACAAATACTCAACAACCTTTATCAAACCCTAAGAGAACTTTAGAATATGATGGGAAGAATTGTCCCTAAGGTGAAAGCTCTTATAGGTGTGTTGATCGAATCTAATGTGTCTCTAACCCCTAGGACGACTATGCCTTATATAGGCTTGGCCTAGGGCAAACCTTTCCTAATTAGAGTACAACTTGGAGTAGGAAACAAGTTATGTACATAGGGTAAATATTTCCAAGTTTGATCTTCTAGAAGGTTTCATCCCGCGTAGCCTTGTCCTTGAGCTTTTCTTGTGTTGTTCAACTCTGATTCTTGGGCTTCTTGTTTAGCAACCTTCTCCTCATTTTTCTCCTTCAATTGTCAGCCATATCGCTTTTTCTCCTCTGTTGCTTCGGCATCAGGTCCTGCCTCGGCCTCATTCTACTGTCTCGGCAGTACTTCTTCCTGCACAGATAAAAAAATGCAGTAAAATATGCCTTTTCTACAAATATTGTCTTTAATGGCACAATCCCTAAATATATCATATTAAACACATGCATTGGTTCAAGTAGGTGTAGATTTGATGATAAGTGCCCATGAAAAGTGTAGAAAGTGATAGTGAGTTGAGCATTTATCAATTGCTGCGGTAGACGAGCATCATCGCTGTAGAGGCAGTAATCTGCAGTACTGCCGAGGCAGTGTTGTGTGATTGCATTGGACAGAAACAAGTCAATCGAATCTACTATACAACACAATTGGATCCAATTCTTAAGTCGAAGGCCAAGAACAAATTTCCTAAACTCAATTGCTAAACTAATTTCCTAATCCCAAAACTAATTCCCTAAGCATAGTCCCTAAACTAATTCTTTAAACCTCATACTAATTTTCTAAACTCAATCCTTAAACTAATTCCCAAAGTTAAATTCCTTATTCTCTAAACTAATTCCCTAAGACAGATTGCCCAATCTCTAAAGTAATTCTTTAAGCTCAATCACTAAACTAGTTCTATAAGCACAATTCCTAAATTCCTAAATTAATTCCATAATCCCAATCCCTACTGTAAAATTTGAAGCTTAATTTTTGAATAATCGGGATCAAATTGAAACAATTATAAAATAAGGTTTATAGCGGCACGAGATCAATTTTTTAGGCGTGCTTCGAGTTTTCACAAAATTTTCCCTCGGGTAAAGCGGATATGAGGATATGAGGAGGCTTTATCCGTACTTTTTCCCCAAGTAAATTTTGAGGATGAAATTTTCTTTAAGGAGGAGAGAGTTGTCACGACTCGAGTTTCAATACTCAGAGTCGGGTTAACCCGAGGTAGTAGGCCTCTTGTTTCGGCCTTGAGGGCCTTGTTGGGATTAAGGGTTGTTATTAGACTTGGTCTTGAAAGATGACTTGATGGTAGTTTGGTAATTGACTAAATGAGATGGTTTGGAAAAAGGGTAAATGGATTCATTTTTTAGCATTGTGCAGAGAATGAGATCACCCTCTTTACTACCTTCCCTCATTTTCCCCAACGTCATATTTCTCTCCAAAATCAATCACCAAAGGTTGAATCTTGAGTGTTAAAGAGTGGAATCACGTTTGGAGGCTAAAGAAATATTTGTTCAGCTCAGAGTGATCTATCTTTCAAGGTAAGTTTAAATAAAAATGGTGAGAGTTGGGTTTTGGGATGAGTGGTATATGGAAGAACGAGAATGAGTTTTGCGAAAGCTTTAGTTGGTTAAGAGCTTTTTTTAGTTTCTTAGAATCGTCCTAAATAGAATGGTAACTTGTTGATAGCTTATCTTGTAGTAAGGGAGCTTGTTGAGCCATCCATAAGCTTGGGTAATGAGAAGTCTTAGTGGAGTTGTGGAATTCTTCAGCACGTTTTGGGAGGTTGGTACACTTCCAAACATCCTGTTCCTTCGGGTTTGCTTCAGCCTATCTAGATTCCATAATGGAAGTAGGATCGGGTCACCATAGACTTTGTTACGGGGTTTGCCTTTGACTCAAAGGAAACATGATGCTATATGGGTTATAGTTGATCGATTATCCAAGTTTGCTCACTTTTGGCTATTCATATGTACTTCAGTTTGGAAAGGTTGGCTCAGTTGTACATCAATAAGATCATGCGATTGCATGGAGTGTCATCCTCTATCATATCAGATAGAGATCTGCGGTTCACAATAAGGTTTTGGAAAATGATCCATAGTTCTTTGTATACCAAGTTGCACTTTAGTACAATTTTTCATCCGTAATGTGTTTCATGTGTCGATGTTGAGGCGTTACTGTTCAAACCCTTTGCATGTTTTGTCTCTCGAGGATGTTGAAGTTAATACAGATCTAACCTACAAAGAGAAACCGGTAAGAGTGCTTGAAAAGGGAGTCATGAGCTTAAAAACAAGTATATACCTCTAGTTAAGATGCTTTGGAGAAATCACGGAGTCAATGAGGCTACGTGGAAGGTTGAAGCGGATATATGGAGGTTTTATCTGCACTAGTTTACTCTAGGTAAATTTCGAGGAAGGAATTTTCTTTATGGAGGGGAGAGTTATCATGACCCATGTTTTGGAACTCAAAGTCGGGTTAACCCAAGGTAGTAGGCCTCGTGTTTGGGCCTTGAAGGCTTTTTTGGGATTAAAAGTTGTTATTTGTCTTGGGCTTGAAAGATGACTTGAGGGTAGTTTGGTAATTGGATAAATAGAGTGTTTTGGAATGGGTTAAAGGGGTTCATGTTTCTATATTTTGCAAAGAATGAGATCACCCTCTTTACTATCCTCCCCCATCTTCCTTAGTCATCTTTCTCTCCTAAACCTATCACCAAAGGTTAAATCTTGAGTGTTAAAGAATGGAATCATGTTTGCAGGCTAAAGTAAAGTTTGTTCAACTCAAAGTGATCTATCTTTCATTGCAAGTTTGCATAAAAATGGAGATAGTTGGGATTTTTGAAGGGTGGTATATGTAAGAACGAGAATAAATTTTGAGAGAGCTTTAGTTAGTTTAGAGCTTATTTTTAGTTTCTTTGAATTGTCCTAAATAGAATGGTAACTTGTTAGTAGCTTATCTTGTAGTGAGAGAAATTGGTAAGCCATCCACAAGCTTGGGCAAGGAGAAGGTCTAGGGGAGTTGTTGTGGAGTTCTTTATCATGTTTTGGGAGGTTGATACGCTTCAAAATCCTTTGCATTTTATGAGCATCATCTCCAATAGCATGTTGGTAATTGTATGATGATTTTGGTAGGAAATATAGCTTTTGCATTCTTTAATGGTGAATTATCATTTGGTTGTTGGTATGGGTTAAAATTTATTAGAAACTCACCTAAAATACTCTAATAATGTGTAGGAATGTTCTGAGATCGAATGGTTCGATTTAGGTTGATGTTCTTAGGAATTTTAGGTCAAGTTTTACATTTTTGTGCAGGCGTATCAATACTCTTATCCGGCATATCGATACTCTTATCCGGCGTATCGATACCCTAAAGAAGGAAATAAGAGCTAAAACAACAAGAATTTTGGAATGCTCTCTGCCCGTGTTTCTAAACTAAAATTTTTTATAACAAATTATTTCGATACCTCCTTGAGGGCGTATCAAAACGTGGGGTGTATTGATATGCCATGTAGGTGTATAGATATGGGTAGATTTCCCTTAGTCTTTTTGGAAGTCATTTTCTTATCATATCGATGAGAAAGGGAAGTGTATCGATAGTGGGGCGTTTTCATACCCCATATAGGCGTATCGATACCCTGAGCAATTTATCCAAGTTTTTTGAGGGTTGAGTTTAGGTGTTTCATAATTTATGTTATAGGTTTCTATGGGTTAATCAAGATGTAAAAGGAATATAGAAACTTGGAATTGGTGATATTGGCTTTGATGTTGCTCTGTGCCTTATATGCTTGGTCTTTGGTTTGATTGCGGTATAGCTCGATATCAAGATCTTAGGTGTATCATCGTGTCTGGTTTGAGTCTTTGTTTGGTGGGATCCGAGTATCCAATTAGTGAGTGTTGTAATACAATAAAGGTCATCCGACGTGAGATTTCGAGTGAAATATTGAAGACCATCCAATGAGAGATTTCGGGTGTTGACTTTGCTCGATGTGAGAATTTGAGCCTTACTCGATGTGAGATTCCGATTGAAGACTCGATGCAAGATTCTAATTATATTATCCCAATGAGAGATTTTGAGCAACCCGATGTGAGATTCCAGGATAGGTGAGTCTCCTAGTGTTGGGTTGGCATTTGGTCTCACTTTTGATTTAGTTATTTTATGCCTTGGTTGTGTTTATCGTATCATGTTTTTAGGTGATTACGGTAGTGCCAATGTTTCATATCATGTTATCATTCTTTCATCTAGCATGTTCATAGTTATGATTCACTTGAAGCATAGTCAATAGGAAGAGTTTGACAAAAGGAAAGCTTGGGTTGTTGCTGTTTTGCTAAGAGGTTGGTACTCCCAACTCTTTCTTCATCATCTATTCATAGTAGAATGCATAGCATATAGAAAAATCATGTATGTGTATTGTCTTGCTTGAGTTGCTTGAAAATGGGTCATTAATGGTGAAATCCAAGTTTATGTGTTAAATGGTTGGAAATTGATGTTAAAACACCCTAAATACACTTAGAAATGAGTAAGAAAACTTTGGAATCATTTAGGTGAAGTTTGGGGACAAAACTCTAAAATTTCTAAGTATAGACCCGTCCTTCGTGTAGGAGGTATCGATACTCTGGCTACCAGTATCGATACCCATGAGTGTGGTTAGGCTTGTTGATTAGGGGTATCAAACCAGGATTCGATACCGAGGGATTCTAGAAACTTTTTATATCGATACCTTTATCGAAACGGTTTCTTCCCTTTTGTTGACTTTTGAAGTTGGTCAACGGTATCGATACTAGTATCGATACCTATGTGTTTCGATACCCTCTTTGGGTGGGTATCGATACAGGGTGTTTTGATACCCTACCTAAGGGTATCGATACCCTTGTGTAATTTGGTCAAGATAGGTAGAGTTTTGGGGCTCGGTGTTTCTTAGTAAATAATTACTTTAGTCTAAAAGCTACGAAACGAATTATCGAACTAAGATTGATGTTATAACTTCAAAAAACTAATTGAGATAATCTCTAAACGAATTATCGAACTAAGATGGACGCGAGCCTCATTCGAAGATACTCAATGTGACATTTCGAGTATGGGATTTAGAGAATCCCGATGTTGTGTGGATGCAAGCCTCAATTCCGGATGTAGGATCCCGATGCTATATGGAAATGGGCCTTATCCTTGAGTATAGGATCCCGATATTGTGTGGATGCGGGCCCTACTCGTAGTGTAGGATCCCGATGCTGTGTGGATGCGGGCCCTACTCGTAGTGTAGGATCCCGATGCTGTGTGGACGCGAGCCTCACTACCTTATGTGATTTGATTGATTTGTATATGCTATGTGCGATAATATACATCTCATTTATGCCATGTGTTAGGCAAGCATGCTAGACCATCATACCATGCATGTGATTTATATGTCATGATTTACTGCTCTGATATGCATGATGTTCGCCGAGTTCGGCGTATCCACTGAGTTTGTGTGGCTCAGCGTTTGTAATCTGTTTTCGTGCGTAGGTTAGGTGAAACGGGCCCCGTAGAGCATCATCATGGTTTGGACTTTTAACATCGACCGAGTTGTCAGAGTACATTTATTAGATGTAATAGGCATAGTATTATGTTGGATCCTATATGTATTGTAACTTTGTTATTTTAAATTGGGTCGAATATTTTTAAATGGTTTATAATAATTTTGGAGCTCCGAATTACTATAAATTATTTTGGGTTTGTTTTAATATTTAAGCGGACTTTATGAAATTAGTTTTGAACTCTATGTGATTTTATTATTGGACTTTTAAAGAAAATTTTGAAATACGGGTTTTGGGCCGGAGGCCCAATGTGACATCCGGGTTGGGTGTTACACGGACGAATGCGATAGAGCACCATCATCGCGGGACTTCAGTATTGACCGGTTGATAGAGTATAATTGCTAGATTAGTGGGCTATGTATTCGTAGGGCTATTGTTGTAATTGTAACTCTATTTTATTTAAAATGTCAAGGTCAAATATTTTGGTTATACTTGTATTTTGGAGCTTCATTACTATTTTTGATTGTTAAACTACTTTTGATTTTAATATCGTTTTATTTATACATCATATTTGATGGTATGTCTTGGACATGACTTAATAATTGGAAAATTTTATATTTACAGGTTGGGCTTGTGACCCAAATGTGACACCCGGGTTCAGAGTATTACAAAGTGTTTAATTTGCTATTATTAAAAAATACTAATATCATATGTTTTTTTTTTAAATTTTAAACTTCTTCTATCATATTATTAAAATTTATATTATTAATAAATAAAATAAAAAAGTTATCCAAACTGAATCAATTTTTTGGTTAACCAGATTAACAGTTAATCGATTGAATGATTACGATTTAGGGTCGAGAAATAGGTGATTCGAACTTATCGATTAACCGAAATAATTTACTAATGATTAATCAAACCCGGTTTTATACATCCCTAAAGTTGTCAGGTCTAGTTGAGAGGTTTGTTTAAGATTTTTAAGATTTAATAAAAAATTTAAAATTTAAAGAAGAAGAATTAATTAAAAATATTTTAAAAAATAAAATATAATAATAATTTTAAAAATTAAAACATAAATTAAATTTTTTAAGGGACTTAAAGCTACTTTTTTTCAAATTTTAGAAGGGGATAAAGCTGCACACTGGGCCTAACGAGGGTCCAATTCTATTTACCGAGAGATTATATTATAGGTCCGACCTATTACATCTGTCGTGGTCTCTAGCTAATGAAAATCACTCATTCTGCCACTAATCAACCATGTAATTAATATAATTTTCAAAAATTATATTTTGAAAATGACATGTAAATTATGAGTAAAAATTTATTGGTTGAAAAAAAATAAAGATTAATGATGAAGTGAGTAATTATTATTGGATGAGACCACAGCTGATGTGGTAGGTCGGACCTATGATATAATTTCTTCTATTTGCCAGGTAGGTGCAAGTTTAACTTATGTTTCTGGGGAAAAAAATCTCTTACGAAACTTGCCTCATTTATTGAAAACCATTTAAATAATATAAATTTTCGTGGGACTATATAAATTTATATTCTTACAAAACTAATATTTTCTTTGAGATAGGGATATGACTAAGGATAGATATGAGTTGAGTTTTTGATCGATTCGAATTTAATTGAAAATAATCATTTTAAATTTAATTTGATTTTATTTCTTAAAATTTAAGACTAAAAATTATATACCTGAACTCAACTAGATTTGATCTATAAAATTTTTTAATTTTTTGAGATTTAATTATAAAAATTATTATATAAATCTAATTATAAATAAAAAAATTTATTTTAAATACCTGATTATAAAAATATATAAAAAATAAATTATTATAAATATCCTTAAAAATATAAAGAGAAAAATTACACTATTAATCTTAAATTAAATCGAATTAAATATTTTTTATCATAAATCAAAATCCGATTCAAATTTATCTTTTATAAACCAGACTCGACCTAAATCTAAAATTATTTTTCTTATATAGGATCAGGTAGTATAAAATATTCATCCCTAATCACAGTTTCACCACTGGTTCCTTCCTATTCTAATACCGAAACTGAGAAATACCATTCTTTATTGATATGAATTGCAGTGTAGAAAGCTATATTCTTTACCTTTTAATTATATATATTTTTAAAATGGAAGAGGATCTTGCTACCCAAGCAACATTTTTTTTACCTTTTAATTATATATATTTTTAAAATATATAATTCCATATTTTAGAGTTTAAGATTCAGATATTTAAATTATGGTTTAAGAGTTTGTGTTGTATGGTGTAAAATTTAAAGTTTATGGTTAGAAATTAAAGTTTAAGATTTAAGGTTTAAGTTTTAAGTTTTTTAGGATGTTTTTGTTAAAAATTAAAATTTTAGATTTTATAACTTAAATATAAAGGTTTGTGTATTTTTTACGTAACTTATATATCAAAATATAATTGTATATATTATTTAAAAGGATGAGTCTACCACGTGCGTCGAACATTGTTGAACACCACTAATGATGAACACCGCTGAACACTATTAAATTAATTAATAAAATTTCTAAATTTTAAAGACTAAACATATAATTTTCAATTATTTAAAATAAAATTTTAAAAAATTATTTATATATATTATATTTTTATTTTTTAAAATAATTTTTTAATTATTTTTAATTTTAAAAATAAAAATATTAAATTAAAACCTAAAACCCTAAAGTCAAAGGCTTAAAATATTAAAACTTAAACCCTAAAATCCAAAACACTAAATCATAAACTCTAAAACCTAAAACAATAAAACACTAAACACTAAAATAGAAAATATGAAACTTGAAAAGTATAAACCCAAAACTTAAAACTCAAAATTAGTTTAAAAGTTTAGGGTTTAGGTTTAGAGTTTAGGGGTTTGGGTTATTTTAGGGTTTAAGATTTTATGGTTTGGATTTAGTGTTTATGATTTAGCATTTTTAGGATTTTTAGTTTTAGGTTTTGGATCTAGGGTTTTAAAATTATATTTTAGAGTTTTAGGTTTTAAGAATAACCTTAAAAGATGTGAAATATAATTGTTCAAGTAATATGAGAACTTTTTAATTCCTAGCTTTATTTTGATAAATTATATTTTTTTTAGATGTCATTAATCTTAGATCTCATTATAATAATTTTAAAAATGCTCTTAGAAAATATAAAGTATCTCATATCATGGAAATGTGTTATTTGTTGAGTAAAAATCTAACTAATTTTTATCCAAAGAAAACTAGGAGCAATAACTTGTTAAAAAAATTAAATTGTTTTAATTGTTTTCAAAATATGAAAATTGCATATAGAGTTTTATTTTTTTTAACAACCAAGAATAAAAATATATAAATTAAGGCTCAATCTTCTCTTGCAATAGATCAACTACGTCAATCGGTAGATTCTCAAAAACTAAAACTGCAATAGGGCCTCTTCTGCATATGGAGTTTTATTGATTATCTTTATTATTATTATATTTCTTAACGAAGTTTTTCGAAATTAAAGTTTGTGAAATCCTATTTATGGACAGTTATATTGAAAAAAAATCATATAAACTTTTTCGACAATCGAGAAATATCTTTTGAAAGACATGTATATCGAAAACATTGTAGATAATTTTTTTTCAAAATATGCAAAAAAATATTTTTAGATGAAAATATAGATGTTTAGATCTTTGTAAGTAATTTTTATGTTGCTTAAAAATAATCTAATCTTTTTGGCATTAAAAAACTTTATTTAAAAAATATTATACCCCTTTTATATAATAAATTAAATATTTTATTTTAATAAATTATAGAGAATTCTTTAAATCGTAGAACTGGTTTTGCAAAAAACAAGGTTTAATATTTGAATTCCTTTGTTTTCTCTTTCTCTCATGTAAAGAAAATGTTGACTTTCTGATGATTTAGTCTGAGATTTCGGTGATCAGTCGCTGCAAAATTTCTTTTGGATTTTGGTAACCCTTTCATTTTGATCTTTCAGCTTCATTCATCTGATTATGTTCTTATTCTCTTCGTCAGATAATCTTGTGCCACCGACAGATCCTGATATTGATCACTAGATTTCTGCTTCCAATGATCACCATAAAACTGTGAGAGTGACGGTTGTCGACCAGATGCAATTTTCACCACTTGAACACCCAGGTACTCCTTTGTCGATTGATGATCAACAAGTGTTGAAGCGAGATAAAGCTATAGAATCCTTTATTGAAACTGACGTTGTGAAAGGGATGGAGATTGATGTACAATTGGGATCTATGTTTCAAGGAGAAAAGTCAGCAACGGATCTTGCAAATTCGAAGAGGATTGGTGTTGTTGCACCACCATCTTATGAAGGGATTGTTTCAGATTTCGATAAAACAATCACGAATGACATGGTACAAAATTTAGATGATGTGATCGTAGATGTGGGGATGTAATTGTAGATAAGAGTGGTTAGTACCGAATTTAGATGATGTGGTCGTAGATGTGGGGATGTAATTGTAGATAAGAGTGGTCCATTTTCTTCAGTGAACTTTTCTGAGAGTGTGCACGAACGAATTGATCATAGTATGTGTCGATCACTCATTGTTCGACTCCTTGGTCGATCAATTGGATACAAAAATCTTTAGGAAGAATCAAGATGCTCTGGCAACCACAAGAAATGTTTCAGGTTGTTGATCTCGCAAATGATTATTATTTGGTTATATTTGAGAATGAATATGATTATAAGTATGTGATGACTGGCGGGCTTTGGATCGTGTAACCCCCAATCTCAACCTAATTTCTGAGATCGAAACTTGAGAATTAAGTTATTAAATCTTTCCCCTCAAGAAAATAATTTAGGATAAATTATTTTAAAATTGGGGCTATTTTGATAATTCATAAAACATATTGGGTATTTCAATCTTGTATATATTCATTTGCATAAAACAATATCTGAATATCATATATAACATCTGAAATAGTTTAATAAAAACATGCTTCAAATAAATCCAAGTCAAAATGTCTCATAATACGAAAATATAACATGCTCCATAACAGATTAAAACATTAAAATGAATTAATTAAAAGATCATATTGAAAAATAATTATCTGAGTATTGTGCGAGGTACTCCAAGTACCAGTTCGCCTATACAGGTTTGAGGATCTAAAAACAGTCACAAAGAAAACATGTTTTACATTTTTGAAAAGTTCCTGAAAATATTTTTGAACTCAAGAAAATTTGAAGCATGATGCTATGATGAATGATGCATGATTGAAAATCAGAGGACCTGATATAAGAAATCATACTGAGTAGAGGATTATCCTCTCCAGAGTGGAGGTTTCCCTAATATTTCTGATTTTTAAATCCAAAAATATTTTTGATGTCAGAACATGATATGATTCATTAAGAACTCTTACGAGTAATATTTTTCCAAAAATCATATGCTTGATTTGAAAACAGAATTGCACATGTCATGTATGATGCTACCATGAATGGTCAAATAAATAGACTTATATGTTCGATCAGATATACAAATAATATAACAAAACATAAAATAGCTTACCATAGGTACAAAATCAGAATCATGTAACACAGGAAGAGACACACCTTAAGCAACTAAAGCTCTAACTCCGAGATGGACGAGTCTCGTGTTTTGGTCTAGCTGATTTAGGACCTACGAGGTAACATAACTATATTACTTAACAAACTAAGACTAAGACACAAAATAAAACAAAACACTGAAACGAAAACTTACTCACATGACAAGCTCAAAGAACGTGCACGATCGGTACAAACAACAGGAGGTAAACCAAAGGCTTCAGAAACATTGATACCTGAACGAAACAAGATTCTGATTTAGATTCCTTATAACCAACTTTTTAGACTCTAAGAACAATTCAGATGAAAACACTAAAACTGGCTTTCGGGTTCAAATTTGACAAAACTTATAGCGGATTTGAACTCAGAAAGTCAAAAGAGATCAAGGAGAAGGTTTTTCAAAAAAGTTAACTTTTGATAAAAATCAACTTTGGTCAAAGTCAAATTCAACTCTGGTCAAAGTCAAACTTTTATTTGATTGGTCAAACTGGTCAAAACCAAACAACTATTCAAGACCAAAATTTGGTTTATTTCACAAATGATTCGTCAAATGTCAATGATATGGTTTAATTCAATTTCAAGGCTAAAATCAATTTGACCAATTGACTCACAAACACCCACTAATACAATTAGGTTCACTGATCAAAATCTAAATATGCCACTACCATGGCTCCCAAATCCAATTTTAAATAATATTATACTCTTATCTCATATTTGATGTGGCTTAATCCAAAATTCTCATCGACAAACAAAATTATACAGTCCACTTTTCAATACACAAAATTACAAAGCTTACTCGAAGTCAAAACCAACACAATATTTCAGTTTGATTCCATGATTCTATGCATAAATGTACAACACAAAACCATCATCATTTGTTCAAATAAAATAACTAAACACATGGGTTCTTACCAATTTAAGAACTATGGGGCCCACCTCTAAAGTAAACAATTCAGCAACACCAATAACGTATAACGGTTGATAGGTTCCCAAAAACTCAAACGGAAGAAACCATGAACAACAAAAGTTAACAACGAAAGTCAAGATGGTAAAGACGATGACACAACAGTAACAGAGGCACGATAAGGGCAGAACAACGACAAAGATATAATAACCAAATGCTCATTATCGACCAAAACAAAGGAAAAGCGAATCAATAACCCTACGTATAACTGAAAGAATGGCAAGACAATGATCACATAAAACTCACCCAACAACGGTTTCAAAGGATGGAAGACAAACTACACGGAGGAGATCACGATGACGATAAAATCTGAATACTTTTCTTTTATCGAAATACGCTAGGAAACAAAATGATGATCTTGATTTGATAAGCGAATAATAAATAAATCTCAGTTGAAGCTTGATCGGAAAATTAAGAGAAAAAAGAGAAGGATATCTAGAGACAGAGGGAGAAAGAGAGGAATTGCGACTGCAATTGAAAATGTTTTTCAAATTGCACTGTTTTCACATTCTGGAAAGTAAAGGATTTAACTTTACCCTAAGTGAAAATGAGTATATTACACAAAAGTTCCCCCAACTTAGTAAAACTTGCAAAACAGATTCATTGTTCTACATTATAAATAAAGAGATCATTAATCATCCAAGATAAGTCAAGAAATTAAATTAAAACAATTTATTTCCAAAATAAAAATTAGGGTTTCAAACTAAAATCTCCCAACATTATTAGGATCTCAAAAATTAGAGATTTAAAAATTAAAACTCTAAATTGAGGCAAAAATTTGGGGTGTTACAGACCGTGTTTGGAAGTTATCTCACTGTACAAACGTGGACAAGAGAGTTCTCCACGTCTAAGTCATTTCCATCACAGATTATGGTTCGGGTGAGGATTTCGGGACTCCTTTACAAGTATTACTTAAAGGCAATATTTCGTCATATTGTTAGTTTTATTGGAAAAGTTGTGAAAGTTGATTATAGCACTCATGCGGGTCACCGAGATCATTTTGCAAGGCTAGCAGTAATGGTCTCGCTTAAGAATCCTCTAACATCAAGAGTAAAAATTGATGGCATCATTTATTGCCTTGAGCATGAGAGACTTCATCGTATTTGCTTTTCATGTGGGTTATATGGACATTCTTCTAAAATGTGTACAGCGGGTAAGACAACTAATAGTAATTATGATGTGCCAAGGATGACATGCCATATGCATATGATAATATATTTTAAATAACATGGCATCTAACCTATCAAATATATATATATGAAATATAATTCTTCTAATATAAAATATAAAATAACTAAAATTCAAATAAAATATTAAAAAAATAGTTAATTCTAAAATAAAATACTACTAAATGAAACACAAGAGGAAGAAGATGACTGTGGAAGAGCTGATCTCCTGGCTTCGAATTGAAGAAGACAACAGAGGTAATGCCGGGAAATCTCAAATCAAAGAAGTCAAGGCAAATGTTGTTAGAGCCAGAAAAGGAAAGTAATCGTAAAGGACCCAAACTAAATCAAAGTTGGGACCAAGTGGCGGAATTTTCAAGGAGAAGTTCAAAGGATCATGCTGCAATTGCGGGAAAATGGAGCATAGATCCTCAGAATACAAGCTTCCAAAGAGAGTGAAAGCTATGGAGGTCAACGTCGTGGAAGATAAAGACTTAGTTGTTGTGATATCTGAAGTCAATATGGTTGACTCAAACCCAAGAAAGTGGTAGCTGGACACATGAGCCACACATCATATCTATTGTAACGAAAACTCATTTCATGAGCTGATACCATGCGATAATGAAGAGAAACTCTACATGGATAATGTTTCAACTTCCATGATAAAAGGAAAGGGAACCGTGGTGTTGAAGATGACTTCTGGAAAGGAACTCAAGCTTCAGAATATGCTGTATATACTTGACATATGCAAGAACCTTGTTTCCGAAACACTTCTAAGCATTCACGAATTTAGGATGGTTTTTGAATCCCAAAAGTTAATTTTAACTAAGAGGGAGTGTTTGTGGGTAGGGGATATGTACTAAATGGAATGTGGAAACTCAATGCTATCTTTGTAAAATCCCATATTAAGAATAAGAATAAGAATGCAGCTTCTTCTTCTGCTTATATGCTTGAGTCATTTAATTTATGGCATGGTAGACTTGGACATGTCAATTATGATACCTTGTGAAGGTTAATTAATATGGACCATATTCTCGCATTTCACATTGATTATAAGTTAAAATATGAAATATGTGTTGAAGCAAAATCAACAAGAACTTCATTTCAAACTATTGAAAGAAGTACAATGTCGTTTGACTTAATTCATAGCGACATTTGTGACTTAAAATTTATCCAAACGAGAGGAGAAAATAAATTCTTTATTACCTTCATCAATGATAGTACAAGATATTACCACATATACTTGTTAAAAAGTAAAGACGAAGTTATAGATAAGTTTATAATCTATAAGTAAGAAGTCGAAAACCAACTTAATAAGAAAATTAAGATGGTTAGGAGTGATCGTGGTAGCGAATATGTTAATCTATTTGGTGAATATTGCACCCAACATGGTGTTATTCACGAGGTAACACCACCGTATTCCCCTCAATCTAATGGAGTAGCCGAACATAAAAATCGGACTCTGAAAGAAATGATGAATGCTTTATTAGGAAGTTTTGGGTCAGAACATGTAGGGGGAAACCGTTCTTTCGGCAAATTACCTTTTAAACAAGGTCCCACAAAAAAAAGATAAAACACCATATGAATTATGGAAAGGTCGAAAACCTTCCTACCAACACTTAAAAATGTGAAGTGTCTTGCAAAGGTAATGACTCCACCACCAAAACAAATGAAAATAGGTCCAAAAACAGTGGATTGTATTTTCAATGGCTATGCGAAATATAGCAATGCTTATCGGTTTCTTGTGTATGAATCGAAAAATCCAGAGATCACAAAAACACGATAATGGAGTCAAAGAATGCATCTTTCTTTGAGAATATATTTCCCTATAAAACTAGGGAACTTGATCAGTTTGTTACAAAGCGAATATTGGACGATATGTCTTCAAATGATCAACAAGAGGATGAATCCGAACAAGAGCCAAGGAGGAGCAAAAGGGCTAGGATAGAAAAATCCTTTGGATCTGACTTCCTACCTATATGCTAGAGGATGAACCTCTAATGTATAATGAAGCTATACGTTCCTCTGAAAGAACTTTTTAGAAAGATGCCATAAAAATTGAAATTGATTCCATTTTGCAAAATCATACATGAGAATTAGTGGACCTTCCTCCGGGAATTAAACCATTAAAGTCAAAATGGATTTTCAAAAGGAAAATGAAAACAGATGGAACAATTGATAAATACATGGCACGGTTGATAATAAAAGGATACCGACAAAAGGAATGCCTTGATTATTTTGATACGTTTTCCCACGTATCAAGAATAACATCTATCAGGATGTTACTTGCCATTGTTGCATTAAGAAATCTCGAAGTGCGTCAAATGGATGTTAAAACAGCTTTCCTAAATGGAGAACTTGACGAAGAAATATACACGGAACAACCTGAGGGTCATGTAGTTTCAAGTCAAGAAAGGAAAGTTTGTAGATTGGTAAAATCTTTATATGGGCTTAAACAAACACCAAAACAATGGCATAAGAAGTTCGATAATGTCGTGATGACAAACGGCTTTAAAATAAATGAGTGTGATAAATGTGTATATGTCAAAACTACAGACATTGGATACGTCATCCTATGTCTATATGTAGATGACATACTCATTGTAGGAAGCAACAATGAGATGGTACATCGTACCAAAAACATGTTAAATTCAAATTTTGACAAGAAAGATATGGGATTAGCTGATACAATTTTGGGTATCTAAATAAAACGATCAACAAAAAGTCTCATATTAACTCAATCACACTACGTGGATAAGATTCTTGAAAGATTTAGTAAGAATGATTGTGGTACAACTACTATTCCTCTAGATCCTTGCTTTAATCTATCTAAGAATAAAGAAGAAAGTATGAATCAAGTGGAATATGCAAGGGTCATAGGCAGCTTAATATATCTCATGAGCTACACAAGACCAGATATTGCTTTTACTATAAGCAGTCTAAGCAGATTCACGAGCAATCCAGGAAAAGATCACTGGAAAACAATAGTGAAGGTATTGAGGTACCCTAGATACACTCAGGACTACGGATTGCATTATTCCAAAGGCCCTGTCGTCTTAGAAGGATACTTCGATGCGAGTTGGATATCTGACATACAAGATACCAAAGGCATAAGCGGATATGTATTCACTCTAGGAGGAGGAGTCGTATCTTGAAAATCCTCAAGACAAACGGTTATAAACAGATCCACAATGGAATTTGAGTTTGTAACTCTAGATAAAGCTGGAGAAAAAGCCGAATAGTTAAGGCAATTTCTTGAGGATATCCCTGAATGGGAAAAACCAGTGCCCACTGTATGCATATACTACGACAATCAAGCAACGATTACTAGGGCACAAAATTTTATGTATAACGGTAAGTCGAGACATATGCGTTGACGACACAACACCGTTAGAAAACTTGTCTCAAATGGAGTTATCTCTATTGATTTTGTAAGATCAAAGGATAACATTGTGGATCCGCTAACCAAAGGGATAAACCGAGATCAAGTTGAGAAAACATCGAAAGGAATGGGACAAAAGCCCATGAAAAATAAAGGCACTATGTGAAGGAAAAATCCTACCTAGTTGACTGGAGATTCCAAGATCTAGGTTCAAAGGGACAACCTAATTGCATAGACCTGTGCAGTCACTGTAGGGGGTCCTCTCCCAAGCCCATTCCTATGATGTGAACAATAATAATAATTTGGTAAAGGTTAAGCAAAAGCTTTTAAAGACCATTGTGTGCTTCGGTGAGCCGAGCAACATAAGTCACCTATGTGAGAGTGAAGTGGGTCTGCTTCAAAGAGACTATTGGGCATAGTTCTTTCATACTCTTGGAGAACCAAGAGATGTCCATGGCCTTAAGGACATAACCATGAGAGTGTATCTCTTGTTAGAGAGATAGGTGTGTGAAGTATATCATCGTCTACTGATTAGCTAGTAAAGTAAATATACTTTCACAAGGGAAGGTTCAAAGGTGGAAACCTACCTATCCTATGCATCTATCAATCGTAGAGTCTATCACCACATTGTGCCAAAATGTTTTGATAAAACATCAATTTCATTCATGTGGGGGATTGTTGGAAAAACAGTGGTTTGTGGCCATCTTTGGAGCGTATTTTAAACAAGTAAAGATGAGGTTTTGAATAAGGAAATGGTTGATTCCTATTCTATGCCGTGAGATCTTTACAACGGTAGCTCATACGCTCAAAATCGTTGAGTGGTGAATGAGAAATTGATACTCAAAATAGGAAGGTCAAGAATAAATAAGGAAGTAGAACCCCTTATATCCCATATTGGTAGGATAAATGGAGTGAGAGTTGTTTATATACAACTACCCATAAAGAGGTCATTGAATGACTTTAGTTGACTTTGTGCCTCGCGTGTAGGGGGTGCGAATCCAATTCTATTCGGGTTGGGGCGTACCTGCACGACGTGGGCGACGCGAATGTCCGGCCTTTCTGAGGCTTGCGGATATTTTACCCGTTGTGCATATTTTTTCCTTAATTTATTTTTTTTGAAAATATCTAGAAAAAGAGCTTTAATTCAGATTTAAATTTGAATTAATTAGCAGTTGACTATTCTGGATAATTATGGTATTTAATTTGAATTAGTACTGGATTATTGAAAATTAATCTCGGATTTTTCGAATTCCCAGATTTTTCGGTTCTTAATTCTGGAAATTTTCAGACCACTGTTGCCTTAGAAATCCACTATATATATATGAGTTGATTTTCTCTGTTTTAATCATCCAAAAAATATTTTCCTCTCCTCTGATTCTCTCTCGGTGATCGGCAAAGATAAGAACAGTTCAAGAACTCGGCAGAAGTGCTACTGTTCGAAGTTCTTCTAGTTGTTCTATCTTGGGAGACAGACTACCAAACAACTCGGCACCATCGGAGTGGCAGAAAATCTGTCTTAAGGAAACTGCTTCCAGTAGGTCTCAACTTGCGGATATTTTACCCGTTGTGCATATTTTTTCCTTAATTTATTTTTTTTGAAAATATCTAGAAAAAGAGCTTTAATTCAGATTTAAATTTGAATTAATTAGCAGTTGACTATTCTGGATAATTATGGTATTTAATTTGAATTAGTACTGGATTATTGAAAATTAATCTCGGATTTTTCGAATTCCCAGATTTTTCGGTTCTTAATTCTGGAAATTTTCAGACCACTGTTGCCTTAGAAATTCACTATATATATGAGTTGATTTTCTCTGTTTTAATCATCTAAAAAATATTTTCCTCTCCTCTGATTCTCTCTCGGTGATCGGCAAAGATAAGAACAGTTCAAGAACTCGGCAGAAGTGCTATTGTTCGAAGTTCTTCTAGTTGTTCTATCTTGGGAGACAGACTACCAAACAACTCGGCACCATCGGAGTGGCAGAAAATCTGTCTTAAGGAAACTGCTTCCAGTAGGTCTCAACTTGCGGATATTTTACCCGTTGTGCTTATTTTTTCCTTAATTTATTTTTTTTGAAAATATCTAGAAAAAGAGCTTTAATTCAGATTTAAATTTGAATTAATTAGCAGTTGACTATTCTGGATAATTATGGTATTTAATTTGAATTAGTACTGGATTATTGAAAATTAATCTCGGATTTTTCGAATTCCCAGATTTTTCGGTTCTTAATTCTGGAAATTTTCAGACCACTATTGCCTTAGAAATCCACTATATATATGAGTTGATTTTCTCTGTTTTAATCATCCAAAAAATATTTTCCTCTCCTCTAATTCTCTCTCGGTGATCGGCAAAGATAAGAACAGTTCAAGAACTCGGCAGAAGTGCTACTGTTCGAAGTTCTTCTAGTTGTTCTATCTTGGGAGACAGACTACCAAACAACTCGGCACCATCGGAGTGGCAGAAAATCTGTCTTAAGAAAACTGCTTCCAGTAGGTCTCAACTTGATTCCGTTTTACAATTAAAATTTCGGTTTGAATTTTTATACTTTCCTATTTACGGTTTCTCTTTGATTTTTACTAACATCTATTTATTCTGATTGATCGTTTAGGAGTAAGATTATCGTACATATAGGTAGGGAAGGCAACGGGGCGGGTTTTTGGTTGTCCCAACCCCGACCCGATTTAGTAATCTCTAAACTCGACTCTGACCCGATTCGGATTAAAATATTAATTTGTCCGTCTTGCCCCCGATATATTATTTCTTAAAATCGATTCTGATCCGACCCGATCCGACCCAACCGGAAAAATAAAAAATAATCTTCGTCAACGATAAAAGTTAGATTCGATCAACCTTTTATCACAAAATTATGGTTTTTAAGTAACTTTAAATTTATATAAAAAAATAAAATATAATTTAAATTATTCACATGTTAAATTACATATTTAAAAGGAAAAAGAAACTTGAATCATGGACTAACATAATCGAATATATTAAAATTGGAACATCGTCTAATAATTTTTTATTATAAGAATAAACTTCAAAAGTATAAAAATTATTTAAAACCCATAAAAATATTTATGTATAATGATATTTCTTTATAAGTATAATAAAATATATAAAAATATATCGGGATGGGAAATTTCAAATAAATAACTAATCCTGACCCGACTTAATGATTCCTAAGCACCGCCCCGTCCCGCCCTGATTCCCGAAATTTAAAGAGAAAACTCGATCGGATCGGGTCAGGGTACACCGGGTCAAATCGGGGATGAATATTTTTGCCATTAGGGTCATAACATTTGTTACATCAAAAGTGATATTTATAAGGATTACCGAAAGAATTAGGTATGAATTATTTGAAACCATTATAGTTTTATTGCAATAATAAGAACAAAACGCATAGAGATTAACTGTAATTTTATAAATATATATATAAATATAATATAAGGATTAATTCATGTTTCTCATATTTCTATACATGAACAGCTAGTTGATATTATGATAAAGGCTGAAGACGGCCAACAACATTATTATTTGACTTTCAAATTGGGAATCAATAATGTTTTTCAGCAAAAACCAACTTAAGGGAGAGTATTAAGGATAATTAGATTAGTTGAGAAGTTAAAAACTAGTTAGAGTTAATTAAAAATCAGTTAGTTTGTTAATTAATTGTTTACATTTTTGCATCTATATATAAAATTAAATAGAAAAATTCTATAACGGATGTCGAATACTGCTCAACACCGTTAATAATAAGCATTGTTGAACACTATTAAACTAATTAATAAAGATTAAAAACTTTAAGGACTCAACATATAATTATAAAATATTTAAAATAAATTTTTTATTAAATTATTTTCTATATATTTTTATTTTTTAAATAATTAAATAAAATATTAATTTAAATTAATTTTAAAAAAATAAAAAATCTTAAACTCTAAACTCTAAAATCAAGATCCAAAACCTAAATCACTAAACATTAAACCCTAAACCCTAAAATAAACCATAAACACTAAATCTAAATCCTAAAATAATCAAAACCCCTAAACCTAAAACTCTAGAACCCTAAATCTTAAATTAATTTTGGGTTTCAAGTTTAATCTTTATATTTTTAGAGTTTAATTTTTTATTTTAGGTTTTAGGGTATGATTATATTTTTAGGTTTTAAGGTTTTATTGTTTTAGGGTTTAGAGTTTATGATTTAGAGTTTTGGATTTTAGGATTTAATGTTTAGTACTTTTAGCCTTTGAGTTTTAGGTTTTTTATTTAATATTTTTTTATTTTTAAATTAAAAATAATTTAAATAAATTATTTAAAAAATTACAATATATTATATATAATTTGTTTAAAAATTTATTTTAAATTATTTTAAATTATACGTTTAATACTTGAAATTTTTAGTTTTTATTAATTAATTTAATAGTGTTCAGTAGTGTTCATCGTTAGTGGTGTTCAATAATGTTCGACATACGTAGCAGACTCATCCAATTAAATAATATAACTTGTGGATGCGGAATACATGAGAAATATTTTTAAATTAATTTTTATTTCAATAAAATATTTATTATACAAATAAGTCATAGGAGATGTCATAAAAATAACATAAAAATAATTTTAGATATATTATGTAATTGAATAAGATCATAAATAATATAATCAAGACTTAAATACATAATTAACTTCATACAAGGATTAATATAAAGCTTATATCATAAATAAGTACTTAAATTATACAAACTTTTTTTTATTTAAGTACCTAACGCATTCTTTGAACAAAAGGAGTATAAAATATGTTGTTGTTTTTTTTCAAATTAAAATATATATTATCAAATTAAGTATTTAAAATATATATTTTTATCAAATTAAGTACTTAAAATAAATTTTTTGTTAAAGTAGCTACATAATATATATATATATATATATTTATCAAAGTAGATACCTATAGTATATATTTTTAATAAAGTAATTATCCAATATATTTTTAAATTAATATCACATGATAATTTTTAGAAATTAGAAAAAATATTATATATGCTTTAGATATTTATTTTGATAAAAAAAATATGTTTCATATATCTATTTTTATAAAAAAATATTTTAAATGTTTATTTTAATAAAAATATTTTAAATATTAAATAAAAAATTACACTTTAAATATTTATTTATGACAGGCAGACATTTGACCGATGATGGCCAAGTCTTCACCTGCTACAAGGTAGCCAAGTCATCGGACAAAATCACACACAACAAAAATACAAACAATTCAAAATTCTGCAACGAACGCGCAGTTGCAAATTGATCGGTTCTTTCCCTTTTGACATTTTATTCAAAATCAAACTCTACGCAAGCACAAAAGACTCTCTCTTTCATTCTTTCATCTGCAACTTTTTCAAATCCCAAACAAGAGACACAAGTTAAGGAAAGGGTTCTTATTAGATTTTGAAGTGAAGGCAGGAAGATGTCGAACTGGGAGCTACAAACTTGCTGCAATCATAGCCAAACCACCTTTCTGGTCACAATTGGTGTCTACACGGTTGTCATTTTTCTAGTAAGTTTTTTTCTTTTTTGCCTTGTTTACAATGAATACCATACTTCACTCTGCTATGCTTTTGATTGTTGAAAGTAAACAATACAGGAAACGATTACAAAATAAGGGTTGGTTTTGGTAGAAGCTCAATGGGTATGTTTGTTTGTTTGAAGGGTGAGAGATCTAGTCAAAAAGAGGATTTTGATTTTGTGGTTAAGTTGACTATGCCATGATTGTTAGTATGGGAGGATTCATTGCATTTGAGTTATGGGTTCTTTCAGTTATGGGATGATTCATTGCATTTGAGTTTCATATAAAAGATATTGCATTCTTTATATTTGAACTGGTTTGTCTTTGTTTTCTTCAACTTATGATCTGATTTAGTTTTCCCCCTGATTATTGTAGCTATGGAGGACCTTTCTGTTGACGCCATTTAAGCTCATTACGGTATTCTTGCATGAAGCAAGCCATGCTGTTGCCTGCAAGCTTACCTGTGGTCATGTAAGAACCTCTTACCTTTTATCACATGTCTATGAAGAGTAAAACGTGCTTTCAGTGTAATCATGAGATTTTAACTACATAATGTTTATTCTGTTTTAGATTATGTATTTTGTGAGATGCTGTTATGAAATGAATGAAAGTTTCGCTTTATTTCTTGTGATTAATGAACTCTGTTTTTTGTATTTTGTAGCTATGAAATATGCTTTGTATTATTTTAGAATAAACGTCCAAGTTCTTAAATAAGCTTCAAATGTTCACTGTAATGGGTGCCCTATTTGCAAATTGTTTTTGTTTTTAAGCTGGTCTAAACTAATGTTAACTCATCTTGCTGGTGCTTAGTCTTTGGATTAGGGTCCACTCAATGCTCAATAGTCCTTTTATTTGTGATGTAGGTAGAAGGGATCAAGGTTCACACTGATGAAGGTGGAGTAACACAGACACGAGGTGGTATATATTGGGTTATTTTACCTGCTGGGTGTAAGTATTTTCATCTCAGAACACATGCTTGTTTTCATGGCATGTTTCATGACATCAATTCTAGAAGTATGTTGCAAAGGCATTTTTGTTTTATGCATTTATGGAAAGATCCATTTAGCCTTATTAAGACTAGATGATGTTCTTCCTCGTTTATTAATCCGTAATCTGTATATGGATGCATCAAGTCCTGTCTAATTGGAGTGTAAGTTTGCGGTTTTTGGCTGCCTGAGTTTGACATATCCTGTTGTTTCACTGAGCACGTTTGCTGCATCTGGAGTGATAGGCTTGCATATTTTCATGATTTAAAGCTTTTATGTACAAACATGGAAGAATCAGGCTTTCTTTACCTTTCTCTATTATAACCAGTTTACCATCCATTTCAAATTTATTTTATCCTTTTCGTACTACGTGATCTTTCATCCCAAGCAAATTGCTTTTTTGTGTCATTTACGGTATACAATTTCTTTTGCTTTCAGATCTTGGCTCATCATTCTGGGGGATGGTTTTAATTCTTGCATCCACAGATCTCCTCTCTGCAAGAATAGCTGCCGGTTGTTTTCTTGTCGCTCTTGTTGTTGTGCTCTTTTATGCTAAAAATGTAAGATGTCAAGGAGATGTTATTTCCTGATAAAATTTGGCATTCATATACAGTTGCTTCTTCTTTCAAACTTTACCTGTGATACTGATGTGTATGATTATTCAAACAGTGGACACTTCGGGGACTTTGTATCGGTGAGTACCCTCATAACTTTGTGATGAATTGTACTTTTATAACCATGAGTTGAACTTGAAGTGCTAACAATTTGTTATCCATGAACTGGATTCCTCAGGATTTATTATTTTCATTGCTCTAGTTTGGCTTTTGCAAGAAAGGACAACAGTTCGGATTCTCCGCTATGTCATTCTCTTCATTGGTATAGGCTCTCTGGTCGTATTTTCGTTTTCATTCCAAAAGAATAATTTCATCCTCTCATCTCTTCCATGAAAAGAAGTGTTGCTTATTTCTTGGTTTGGAAATTGCAGGTGTCATGAACAGTCTGTTTTCAGTCTATGGTATGCCTCAATGGTTATGCTGCCCCTGACCTTTCTCTTTCATTTTTTTAGTTTACCAACTGGTTGTTATCAGATTTAAGAACTAAGTTTGAAGCAACATGAATCTTATTTTCACAGATATCTATGATGATCTAATATCTCGAAGAGTCAACTCCAGCGACGCGGAGAAGTTCGCAGAAATTTGTCCTTGCCCCTGTAATGGAGTTGGATGGGGATTCATCTGGTGAGGAAGTGACACTTGAAGCATCAACTGTTTTCATGATTTTATTGTTTCTATCTTGCAGCTCACATTCTTTTCCCTGCTTGCAGGGGAATGATATCGTTCATATTTCTCGGTGCATCGGTGTATGTAGGCCTTGTCATCTTATCTTAACTCGAGGTACGGCCTGCTTCCATCACATCTCACCATTCATATTACGCCATTGTTGTTAAGTCGAAACGCGTGCTGTATTCTGTATTGTCAGTCCTAATAGGATGCATTGCTTCATAATTAGCAGTCTGCTCTGATCTAGTCTTGTATACATTGCTTTGACAGAAAATTACAAATCATGGTTCAGAGTGTTGGTTGAAAATTGATCTTGGTACAGCAGTGGCAATGAGTAGGCCTTTGTTTTCCGTATTGTATTTATTTGTGATTTGAATTTGATTCAATCATTTATCCGGTAGAAGTATAGTAGGCTGGTTCATCATATCATTTATGGTTTAATGCAATAATAATTTTTTATCTTATATTTTTTTAACAAGCTAATAGTGATTACAGTAGTATCTGTTCTACAATATAATCTCCATCATTTGACATTGATTGTTCAATTTTTCTGCTGAGAGCGTTGGTGCTCGAACTCGTGACCTCTTTAAAAGTGGATCTTTACCTCTTTCTCTTTTTCCAAGGCGAATCTTCGTCTATTTTAAATCTCATTGGATGAGATTATGGATAACATGGTGAGCCGGAACCATATAATAATTTTTCAATATTAATGTCATGATATTGATTAGTTTCAAATTGAACGACTTTTTTTAATTATATATAATATTAATATAGATATATCTGATATAAATATATTAGAATTGAGATTTACTTTAAATTTGAATTATTTAAGTCTCATTTTATAACTCAATTTGATTTAAAAATATTTCTTAATTGAATTTATAAAATTACGAATTTTTCGTATCGAGTAGAGTTAAACACCGAAAAGTACATGCTTCAACCAAGGCACTAGGCCTTGACCGATAAATTGTTGCCTGATGTTGTCTTCTTCTATACCCATTTCTTTAGGCCTCTCAAAACTGGTTGATGCACTCCCAAAATTACACAATTCCTTAATTTATAATAACTGTGTAAAGTGTGTAAAAGTATTATATTTTTAATTTTTTAATTTTTTATTATTGTTAGATTTAGGCTATTTTACTTCTATTATTAAATATTCATACATAATTTTATAATTTCTTTTATCATTAAACTTATTACTTAATTTGATTGATTTTGTGGGGAAAAAAAAGTGTCGTCGATACGTGTATTTGTTGTGCAAGATTTAGTTATTGGAATAAACAGAAAATTGCCAAAGCAATAAGGAGTTGAAGAGGATGATGATTGAGATAATCAATTAATTCAAGATAATTACTAAAAATAAAAATAAATCTTAAAAGATTTTGATTTCTACACAAGTATTTAATAAAGATTTAAATTTAAATTTATGATTAGTTTTTTCTTTTTTTTAAAAAAAAGATTTATTATATTTTTTTATTTAATTTAATTCTAAATTAAACTTCTCTATAAAATTTTGACCTATTCATCCCCTATATAATTCGGCTTAAGGATAAATTATGAATTTCAACGGTTTAAAGGAACGCAAGATCAATTATTGTTCACTCTTGATTCACATAAGAATATATTATCAAGGCATGCACAATTAACAATGTTTCAAGTTAAGTATAACAAGAAACCATTAAAGAACGCTTCGTCAAACTTTAAAGGTTATTAACTAATTGTCCAGAAAATGTTTTGGTTTGAGATATATATGTTTTGTATTGCTGTCAAAAAATGTTTTTTTGAGAAAATAAATTAACTATTTTAGACATGATGTTATAAGTTAAAGATATATATTTAAATGATAATCAAATTCTTTCATATTATAATATTAACTTAAATTATGATAAAATATAAAAATATTAATAAATGAATACATAAATTATTTTTGAAAAGTGCTTTTCAAAACTACCTTTTAAAAATGTTTTTTAATTTTACATGAATATATATAATTTGTAAACTAAAAAAATAATTTATGTTAAATATAATTATGTATTCGTAAAAATTAAATTATAATAAAACATAGTAAATGAAGGTTAAAATTGTAATCTAACTCCTAAAAATATTTTTTTGACCGCAAAAGTTAAAAATTTTAGTTTTTCTATTTGGGTTGAAATGTATTTTTTTAAAAAAAAAATTTCTTCAAAAATAAACTAATTAATATTATTTGTGTTCTAAACCAGCTTTAAACTTAAAAACTGTTTTAAAACGCAATTCTAAACGTAAACTAAGTATACACACAAGAAACCGCCCTCGGCAATCACATTGCGGACATGAAGTTTCAAATTGGCGGCGTCAAGGGATCTGCCCTCGAGCTCCACAGGCTCTTTATGCATAAATGGTTTGAATCTCCACATAATTAGTAGAGTGAATGCAGAAAAAAGATGCTGCAAGAAATGATGAAAAGAGTTAGAAGAGGATTAACCATGAAATAGGTGTTTAAACTATTATTTTTTTTGTTAAGTATTTAAATTAATTTTTAAATTAAATAAGTGTTTAATGTTTCTTTCAATAATTCATCTAAGGTTTTAATTATAATGAACGTTAATTTTTTTGTTTTTCAATCAAACACCAATACATGACACTTATTTTTTTACAAAATTAAACTTAAAATTAAAAATTAAAAAATAAAATAAATCAATATTAACCCAATTTATTACGAGGGTTAAGTTTAGGTTTAATTTCATAAAGTGTCACACTTCTATTTGAAAAAAAAAATAACATCCATAAGACTAAATACACTTAAATATCGAGGCAGCCAAAAAAAGCAAATTGCAATCGAGATCTCAACTTTCAACCAGACCCGAAACCCAGATATTTTCATCACTGTCATTATTTGGTGGGTTTCTTTTTTTCTTTTTAATTTTAATCATTATTATTTCCCATTGTCTGTGGCGAGCAGAAGATAGCAAAAACAACATAGCTTTGCAGCTATATATATAAATCAAGTAATGAAGCTGAAGAGGGAACAAAAATTAATGAAACGATTTTATTTTAAACAGAGGAAGAAGATGGTGATTGAGAATGTACCTGGTTAGATCAAGCTGAGTGAATTTAGGGTAATCAGAGATACTTGATTGATGGAAACGGATGATCTAGAATTCAACAAAAATACCAGAAAAGATAGATGAAGCTTTGGTTTTGCTTAAAGATCTGGTTTTGAGAGGGAGACACATCAGGCTTAAAACACGAGTAAGAGTACTGATGTACCTAGAACGAAATTTTTTTAACAATTTATGTATAATAAATTACGGTAAGAATTTTAAACTTAAGGTAAAAAAGATATGATAAGAATTTTTGTACCTACATTTTTTTGAGTTTCTTTAATAAATTATGTATAATTTGTAACAATTTATGTACTTACAATAATTTTTCTTTTAAATTAGGTTTTTCGTAAGAAAATATGTATGTAAAAAAATACTTGCCCTAAGTTGAGCTCCTTTAAATTTTGGTGAACTCTTGTAAGAAATTCAGTATCTACCTTTTCTCTTACGGTTTCAATAAGAAATTATGCATAATTTATAATAATTTTGGTATCTACTGAAATTCTCATCATTCTTGTAATAAATTAGATTTTCTCGTAGGAAAATATGTATGTACAAAAATGCTTATCCAAAGTTGAACACTTTTTAGTTTGAGTGATCCCGTATAAGAAATTCGGTACCTACCTTTTTTTATTATGTTTTGGGTAAAAAAAACTATATATAATTTATAATAATTTATGTACCTACTAAAATTATGACCAATATTGTAATATATTAGGTTTTCTCGTAGGAAAATATGTTTGTACGAAAATGTTTACCCAAAATTGAGCTTTTTTGTGTAAGAAATTTAGTACCTACCATTTTTATTACGTTTAGGGTAAGAAACTATGTATAATTTGTAATAATTTATGTACCTACTAAAATTTTCATCATTCTTGTAATAAATTTGATTTTTTAGTAGGAAAATATATATTTACAAAAACGCTTACAGTTAGTTAAGCTCTTTTGAGTTTGGGTGATCTCGTGTAAGAAATTCTATACCTACCTTTTTTATTATATTCTTAGTAAGAAACTATGTAAAATTTGTACTAATTTATGTACCTACTAAAATTCTTATCGTTCTTATAATAAATTAGATTTCTCGTAGGAAAATTGGTGATGTCCGTGCAGTGCTATAAATTATGCGGATCACATGTGTGCAAGTATACACAGTCATGTAAGTAATAAAGGGTGAGTGAATATCGTTGATAAGTGCTCAAAAGTCCTATTTTTCATACCATTCTCCCACTCGATTGTTGCTAGTAAAGAACAGATTTAATGACAATAACGAATATTTCTGGTCATTTTTCATACTTCAGCATCCGAACACTCAATACATGAATTTATCTATTATTTGACATAAAACAGATGCATTTGATGGTTTTCTTTCTTAAGATAGGAAACTGCATCATAGGAATTGCCAAGCAAAGAAGATGGATGCTGGAAACTGAAGCTGAAATGCAGATAAGTACCCACCTCGATAGCACATTGATGCCGCGGCAGCATCTGAGGCCGCAGCAGCACCCGAAAAGGCAAATATCAATATGATAGGCGATTTGAAGAGAAAAATAAGGTGAACGTTTTAAGACAAGCGGCATAAAAATCGGAGCTGAGAAACACACGAAAAGATAATGTCAAAGGCCACGTGAGAAAAGAATCCTAATAGGAATAAACTAGGAAATAAAATAAAGATCTTTTATTTATGTACTTAACTTGTGTTTTACTCCAAGTTGTATTCCTACTTTGAATAGGATTGTTCTAGGCCAAGCCTATATAAACCATAGCCTATGTAGAGAGGAGGATATCTCGAAATCAAGTGTTCATAGAAAACCCTAAACTCCTCCATCGTCCCCTAGGGTTTAGGTGAAGGTTGTCGAGTATTTGTGAGAGAAGATTGTACTTTGTTCTCTGTTTCAATGCAATAAAATATCAAAGTTTGCTTACTCTTTGTCATTCTTTGTTCTTGCATCCAAGCTCGGGAGGGAAGTTTGTAAGTAATCTATATGTCTAAACTCGGGAGAGTTAGACTCGCGAAATGAGTAAGTTCGATATTCGACTTGGTTGGAAGATAGTAACTCGGCCTAGGGATTGCCACGGCAGACAAGTACTATCGCTGCCGAGGCAGTAATCTGCAGTACTACCGAGACAGTGATGTGTGATTGTATTGGACAAGAACAAGTCAATTGAATCCACAATAAGATGCAACTAGATCCTGTCCTACTTTTTCATCCTTGATTTCTTGATCATTTATCTTTATTGTTTTAATTAGTTTTCTTAGTTATAATTTAACCCTAATAATTTGTGTCTTTTATTTTATTCTTGTAGAGCGAGAAGACAAAGGTTGCATATTAAGTAGATCAATCCCTATGGAGACGATACTCGATAAATACTTATCACTTTATTACTTGACAATGTATACACTTGCACTAATAACACACTTTTTATACGCATCAATCATTCCCACGAGGATTTGGGGTAAAGTGTAAGTCAATTTTGTCAATGCAAAAAGGTGTCACTAACTAAAAAGGAAATAAAGATAATGGTATGAACAGATGGAAATGGATATATACGGTGAAGTGCTATGGTGAAATGTTAAAACAATTCCAGAATACAAGCAACCGAAATATGTCAAGGCAAATTGGAATAAATGGCGATGGCACGATAGATGTATGAATATTGTGTGTGAAGTGTATGGTGTATGATTGCAAACAAACAAAGAAAATAGTGGAAAAAAGAGGAAACACTTTGTAAATGTCAAGGCAAAAACAGAATGCAAGTACACGAGTAAACAATATATTGTATTAACCCTCGATTGATGAGCTTTCTTGGGAATGATTGGTGGGAATTCCTATGGACTTCTTAAACTCACTTCTACGAACATCTAGATACTATGGTGTCTATTTACTCGATAGAGGTTTCTAAAGTGTTCCCGCTCTCTTGAGTCAAAGGAACTTGACAATCAAAAATGCTACGGCATCTCCTCTCGGTCTCATTAGTGTCATCTAGCCTATTGACAAAGCATACTCCTTTTAGTCGTTGAAACCCTCACTTAAGTCTCTCTCGAGCACCTAAGATCAGATTAGGCTCTATTTGTAGTCTAGAACCCATTGCTCACGTAGATCCTCCCTTAGTTCCTCTCAGACACTAAGGATCTATGGCTAGGTTTCTCTCGAACACCTAGCGTGCACCTAAACACGAGACACTCCCATGCCCCTTACAATGCTTAAATGATTAAAAACAATGAGCAAAGCAAATAAACAAACACATAGTATGCTAAACATTCATAAAAATAAAGAGTTAATCATCCACAAAACAACCATCGAAATAAAGCAAACACATGGTGGTGTGAAAGTTAAAGATAAGTATCATCCAAAAACATCATCCTTAAACATCCACAATAACCCTCTCAAAGATATAAAAATAAAGCAAAGGAAGAAGGAGAGAAGACACCCTCGGTGTGCGTAGCCGCCGGCCTCTTCGATCACCATGGAGTCGCCTTAGCGTGTTAGCCCCTCTCGTGTGCCTGACACGTCACTCCCTTCAAGCTCTATCAATGGAGGATCCTTCAGACGGTGGTCAAGGAAGAAAGGTGAAAGCTTTCGTCCGCCGCAAACAGGTCCAAAGGTCTCTCTTTTTTCATTTCCAAGCTCTCTAAAGGTTCCTCTTTTTTCTTAGGTCACCATGCCTTATAAAAAGGGGTGAAAAACCCTAAGGTTTGGTGAAAATTCCATTTTTCATCCCATTCACGTGATGGCATTTCTGACATAGTGACAGTGGTCTCCTCCAAGGTGGTTACAGCCAGCCTGTGTAGAACCAATTGACACTCCTCTCAAAATTTCTTATTGTCTTTTAGTGCAGCACAAGAGGTCTCCAAATTTTCCATGGCATTTACCCATCGCTATCCTTCTGCGTATGCCATGACAAATCTCGTATAAGAAATTTGGTACCTACCATTTTTATTACGTTTAGGGTAAGAAACTATGTATAATTTGGTACCTCCAAATACTTACCTTAAGCTAAGCTCTTTTGAGTTTAGGGAATCTCGTGTAAGAAATTCAGTTCCTACCTTTTTTATGATTTTTGTAATATATTATGTATAAGTTGTACTAATGTATGTATCTACTAAAATTCTTATCGTTCTAGTAATAAACTAGGTTTTTTAGTAAGAAAATATGTATGTACAAAAATACTTACCTAAGTTGAGCTCTTTTGAGTTTGAGTGATCTTGTGTAAGAAATTTGGTACCTACCATTTTTATCATATTTTGGGTAAAAAATTATGTATAATTTATAATAATTTACGCACTTACTAAAATTTTAATCGGTTTTGTATTAAACTAGATTTTCTAGTAGGAAAATATGTATATATAAGGACCTAGATTTTAGATCCGAGCATCGGGTTAACTTTAAGTGTTGACTTCAATTTTTGGCCCTTATTTGGGCCTCGAGTTTGAGTGGTGAGCTGGTTTTGGGCCTTAGGCATATGGTTTTGGTCCTTAGGCATATGGTTTTGGGTTGTTAGTGGACCAAAAGATTTTTGAGAGGGCTTTTTGCTAAAATCTTAATTTGAGGACAAAGTGGGAAGGGGATTAATGGTTTTCTGCAGAGTAAGGTCATTTCCTTAGGTTTTTTCTCTTCTTCTTCTTCCTAAAGTCAAGAAGGATGTTGCTAAAGGTTCAATATTTGCTGGTTGGTTGAGAAATCTCATTTTGAGTGTTGAGAGTAAGTTGTAGAGTATAAAGAGATCTATAAAACAAGGTAAAAGGGTTGTATTTTGGTGGAGGAATGTTTTGAGTAAGGTTGAAGAGGCAAAATGGGTTAAGGGTATTGTTGAGTTTCTCCTTCTATTTTGTTAAAGTTTTTAGACTTTAGTTTAACCCCTAGCAATGTCTAATTGTTTGTTTTAACTTTTCTTTGTAGAGAAAAAAATTGGAGCATCGTCAAGGGGTCTTGACAATGAGAAGGCTTGGGGGACGTTTTTAGCTACTGTGGCCTAACATTGGTATCCCTCTAACACCCAATGCATCATTCATCTCATGAAATTAGGCTACGTTGCTTTTGATTTTCGTGTTTGGTATGCTTGGTATCTTAGGAAGCCTTTAATGGTGATTTCTTGATTGGTTGATAAACTGCTATGGTTTGAATAGAAACACACCAATTAACACTTCATTAATGTATGGGAATAGTTTGGGAATTAATGAAATTGATTTAGAATGTGTTCTTGGAAAATTTCAGGTCTAGGCCTGCATTTTCGTACAAGCGTACTATTACAAGTTAGGAGCGTATCGGTATCTGATAAGTGTATAAAAACTCTTATTATTTGTATCAGTTCTCCATTCAATTATTGTTACTAACGAATAGATTTAACGGCAATAGTGGATAATTCTGTGTATTTTCTATATTCTAGCATCCAAGTACTTAATTTATTTTTTATATATTATTTGGTATAAAACAGGTACGGTTAATGGTTTTATTTCCTAGACATGAAATAAACCTACATGTAATACCAAATAATATTGATGGATGTTGGAAGTTGAAGCTGAATTGAGGATAAGCACCCGCCACGATAGCACATTGATAGCCGCGGTAGCAGAATAAAGATGACAATTGGTGCTGGATAGATAGAGAATAACGTGTTGATTCTAGTGAATATACTTAGAGAAGAAACAAAAGTGAGAAAATAGAGTTAAGACGTGGCCAAAGTCAACAAAATTCAATAATTCAAAAGGAGTAAAATTAGGAAAATGGAATAAAGAGTTGTAATTTAATATGGAAATGTATTCTTTTCCTTTTAGAACTCCTACTTTATGAGAGACTTTAACCTAGGCTTGGTCTATATAAAGCATGCTCTTAGGTCTAGAAAAACAAGTCGGTTCTCATAGAAAAAACCTTAATTACCGACAAGCACATTATGTTCTAAACCTTCCTCGATGCTTAGGTTATTTGTGGACTAGTTGGGAAAGAAAGTTGTACTTTATTTGATACTTATTAATGCAATCTCGTTTTTATAGTTTATTCTCTCTTGATTCTCACTCTTCTTTGCATACGAGCTCGAAAGATAAGTTTGCGAGGAAAAATCTATTTGTCTAGACTAGGGATAGTTAGGCTTACAAACCGAGAAAACACGATCTTTACTCATGGGCATTGACTAATCAGAAAGGGTTTTAACGACTAAAAGGAAGCATATCATTGGTTGTTGTTCATCCTTGATTCACACCGGGAGGTGTTATCAAGACGTGGATTTCAATAGTTCTCCGAATTAGGGATAAGGAGAAGGCACTTAAGGATGCTCTTTCGAACTATGAAAAGATGAGTTGTCGATAAGGCATAACCCCATCGAGGCAGCCAAGGTGACCTTTCGTGTGACCCGTCGCAGTGGTAGTTCAACCTCATGAATTAATAAGTGGATAATACTTACAATTGGATTTCCCTATACAAAGTAATCAACCTGGCCTTATTCTTCTATCGTGATTTCGTTTATTTATTTAGTTTGTTTAGTTATTTTATTTTACTTCCAAACATTCTTCAACAAATTATTTGTGTCTTTTATTTTCCAAGTGCAAGAATAACGTGCCACTTAAGTAAACCAGTCCATGTAGGATTGATATCTAAAATATTACAACTTGGCAAAAGGTGAAAACTTCAATTACAAATACAACACTCCGAAGTCGTCATCAAGTTTGGCGTCGTTGTCGGAGACTAACGTTCCAACCTAATAATAATTTACTTCTGCATCATTATTTTATTTTTACCATGATATAATCTAGTTGTTTTGTTACATGATTAGGTCAAATCCATCTACTGACGACTATCCTTTTGATCTTGAAATCGAGCGAACTGAAAGGAATCTTCAACAAAGGTTACGAGAAAGGATGAATCCAGCACCTGGCTAGCAAGGGAAAAATGTTGGCATGAATGTCGCCGAGGCAGTCAACCCGATTGCATTTGCAGTTGTCGATCCAAACAATCTCCCTCGACAGAAACGTATCCAAACTATTCGTGACTATCTTGAGGAAGACTTAGATAGGTTGACGCCTGCTGTCGTCATGCCAAATATAGACGAAGAACATTTTGAGCTAAAACCAATCATGTTCAACATGATAAATACTCTGGGACAATTTGGAGGTACGACCAATGAAGATGCTCGACAATATCTCAAATCATTCTTAGAAATCTACAACTCCTTTAAGTTGTCGGGAATGTCTATCGATGAACTTAAATTTAAGCTTTTCCCCTATTCACTGAGGGATAGGGCGAAATCTTGGCTAAACAACCTTCAACCAGGATCTCTAAGCTCATGGACGAAATTGTGTCGTAGCTTTTTTACCCGTTTCAGTTACACAAACATGAAAGATAAATTGAGAAACGATATTACATCATTTAAGCAAGAAGATGATGAATCCATGTACGTGGCATGAGAAAGATATCGAAAACTTTATAGAAAATGCACAATGCATGGATTGCCCGAATGGACTCAAATATCCATATTTTACAATGCAGTGAATACACCAACAAGGATGATGCTTGATGCCTTGACCAATGGCATACTTCTAGATCGCCCACCCCATGAAAGTTTGGAAATTCTGGATAAACTCGCAAAGAACGATTATCGGCATTCGATTACAAGGAGATGAGTAACAAGGCGAGGAATGGCAACCCTGGACTCTTCAGATTCAGTCTTGGCCCAATTATCAATATTAACAAATATGGTTAAGGATCTGCAAAAGACCAGTAACGTTCGACAAGTAAAAGCATTCACCGTTTTTTGTGAAATATGTGAAAAAAATAATGATTCGAACTAGTACCCTCAGAATCTAGAATCTAGTTTCTATGTTGGAAATTTTAATAGTAACAACATGTCCAACGCATATAACCCAACATAGAGATAGCATCTGAAACACCTGACCCAAATGTCATATTGGGCCTTCGCCCAAGACTCGCATTTCAAAATTTCCTTTAAAAGTCCAATAATAAAATCAAATGGAGTCCAAAATCAATCCATAAAATCCACTTAAATTAAAACAAGCCCAAAAGAGTTTAAAGTAATTCTCAGCTCCAAATATTATAAAACCATTTAAACATTCGACCCAAATTAAAATAAACAGAGTTACAATTACATATAGGATTCAACATAGTACTATACCCGCTACATCGAATAAGTGTACTCTGACAACACGGTCGATGCTGAAATTCAAACCTTGATGGTTCTTCACGAGTCGGCTTCACCTAATCTACGTATGAAAACATATTTCGAACGTTGAGCCACACAAGCTCAGTGGATACGCCGAACTCAGCCAACATCATGCATATCAAAAGCAGTAAAGCATGGCATATAAATCACGTGCATGATATGATGGTCTAGCATGCTTACCTAACACATGACATAATGAAATGTATATTATCGCACACAACAAATACAAATCAACCAGATCACACAAGGTAGTGAGGCTCGCGTCCATACAGCATCGGGATCCTACACTACGAGTAGGGCCCGCGTCCACACAACATCAGGATCCTATACTCAAGGAGGAGGCCTGTGTCCATACAGAATAAGGATCTTACATCCGGGATTAAGGCCCGCGTCCACATAGTATCGGGATCCTCCAAATCCCATACTCGGAATGTCGTATCGAGTATCTTCGAATGAGGCCTGTGTCCACACAATATTGGGATCCTACATTCGGGATGGTCGTCAAATCATCACCCGGAATGTTACATCGGATGACCTTCAACATTTTGCAACACTTATAGATATCCGGATTTCCAACACAAAAAGACTCGAACCGCACAAGCGATCCACCTTGGATCTTACCACAACAAGGTCTATTAAGATTATCTCAATTAGTCTTTCGGGGTTATAACATTAATCATAGCTCAGTAATTCATTTCACAACTTTTAGATTAATGGAATTATTTATTAAAAACACCAAGCCCAAAACTCTATTCTAACTTGGCCCAAAAGCACAAGGGTATCGATACCCTTATATGGGGTATCGAAACACTCAACACCAATGCCCACCCAAAGAGGGTATAAAAACAAAGGTATCGATGTTAGTATCGATACTCTTTGCTCAATTCTAAAGTCAACAAAAGGGGAAAGACCATTTCGATACAAGTATCGATACAAAAAGTTACTAGAGGGCTCAGTATCGAACCATGGTTCGATACTCTTGCTCCTCAAGCCTAAGTTCCTCTCATGGGTATCGATACACAGGTCACCGGTATCGATACCCCTGTATGATTTCAGTTCTGCACTTAGAACCTCTAAAGATTCAACCCCTCAAACTCATCTAAAACGATTCCAAAGTATTTCTATTCAGTCTTAAGGAAGTTTAGGGTGTTTTAACATCATTTTTCATCCCTCTAACATAAGGCTACGAATTTCACCATTAAAGCATGTCAAGCTCAAACCAAGCACACATACACCAAACTATATGAATGCTTCCTACCATGATATACATAATGATTAAAAGAGTTAGGAGTACCAACCTTGAGCTACAACAACAACAAACTCGAGATCCTCTTTCACACAAGCTTTCACCTTCCCAAGCTTGAAGATGGGTACTCTACTTGTTTCTCTACAAGGGGAAGATGAACAACTATTAAGGACGGTTTGGGGATGGTGTTTAAAGCTTAGAAGAAGTAAGAAACTTATATTTTTAAGCTTCCAAAATCCAAACTCGGATTACACCCTAAACCCCCACTAAACCTTCATTTCCCCCAAACCAACCCATACTTACCTCTTTATATAGATCGAGAACACGTCAACAACTTACTCTTCACCTCCAAAACGTGATTTCCAACCTAAATCAACAAAGCTTTGAACTTTCTTCAATCTTTCTTGCCAAGATGAAGGTTGAATGAAAAGAACACAGGGTGATCTCACCTTTCTTTTTTCTGCAGAGAAATTAAGTTTCTCTCTCTCTCTATGTATCTAACAAGCATAAGGACCAGACTAACCCTCAAGACAACACTTGGGCTTAAGGTAACCCAAAACAAAGGACCAAAACCACACAAACTCAAAGCCCAAAACCCTCGGGTTAACCCGATACTTGGATCCGAATTCGGGTCATTACAACTCTCCCCTCATTAAAGAAAATTTCGTCCTCGAAATTTACCTATTAGGAAGAGATGAGGATACTGAGCTCTCATGTCCTTTTTTATTTCCCACGTTGCTTCTTCGATCCCATGATTCCTTCACAAAACCTTTACCAAAGATATGTACTTGTTCCGAAGCTCTCTAACTCCTCTATTCACGATCCCGATGGGCCTTTCCTTGTAAGTTAAATCCATATTGACTTTGACTTCCTCAAGTTGAACCACATGCGAAGGATCAGAACGGTAACGTCTCAACATAGACATGTGGAACATGTCGTGTATACGTGCCCACTTCTGAGGCAAAGCTAGCCGATTTGCTACCGGTCCAACCCTTTGAAGCACCTCATAAGGCCCGATATACCTTAGACTCAACTTTTCCTTACGGCCAAACCGGATGATACCTTTCCATGAAGATACTTTGAGAAATACTTTCTCACCAAGCTCATACTCGATGTGCTTACGCTTCTTATTCGCATAAGTCTTCTACCTATCAAAAGCCGCTTGTAACCTCTCCTTGATGATTTGAACTTTCTCCTCAGTTTATTTTACCAACTCTAAACCAACAATCTTCCTCTCATTGAGCTCTGTCCAACACAAGGGTGTCCTACACCTACGCCCGTTCAAGGCCTCAAAAGGAGTCATCTTGATGCTCGACTGATAATTATTGTTGTAAGAAAACTCTACCAACGACAACTGCTCTTCCCAACTACAAGCAAAGTCTACCGTACAATATTGAAGCATATCTTCCAAGATCTGGATAACTCTCTTAGACTGTCCATTGGTCTAGGATAAAAAGCTGTACTGAAGTGCAACTTGGTGTCTAGAGCCTCATGGATAGACCTCCACAACCTCGCTGTGAACCTCGGATCCCTATTCGATATGATCGATGAAGGTACACCATGCAACCTCACAATCTCCTTGATGTACAACTTAGCTAACTTTTCCAAACTGAAGTTCATCCTTACCGGTAAGAAGTGAGCCAACTTGGTCAACCAGTCAATTATGACCCATATAGTATCATGCTTCCTCAACGTCATCGGTAACGCGGTGACAAAGTCAATGGTCACTCGATCCTACTTCCACTATGGAATCTGGATAGGCTGAAACAACCCTGAAGGAACCTGATATTCCGCCTTTACTTGCTGACATGTCAAACACCTTGTCACAAACTCTTACATATCCCTTTTCATGCACGGCCACCAAAAGAAAGGACGAAGATCCTGGTACATCTTGTTACTACCCGGATGCACAGAAAATAGACTACGGTGAGCTTCCCTCAAGATACGATCCCTTAGATCCTCCAAGACAGGAACATACAACCGACCCTAAAAGTATAAGAAACCACCATCTCGTACCTCAAAGTCTAACGACTCACCTCTCTGAACAGCCTCTAACTGAGCGATCAACTCCTCGTCTAACACCTGAGCTCTCTTTATCTCCTGAACAAGCATAGGCTCCACACGTAACTCAGCCAAAAGGCCCCTATCATCGATCATCCTCAACCGAGCAAACAAAGCTCTCAAGTCCGACATGGACTTCACACTCAAAGCATCGGCGACCACGTTCGTTTTACCGAGATGGTACTCTATGATACAGTCATAGTCCTTCAACAACTCTATCCACCAAAGTTGTCTCAAGTTCAACTCCTTCTGGGTAAGCAGGTACTTCAAACTCTTGTGGTCGGTGTAAATATAACATTTCTCCCCATAGAGATAATGCTTTCATATCTTCAAAGCGAAGATAACTGCTGCTAGCTCAAGACCATGTGTAAGATAATTCCTCTCATGAAGTTTCAACTGCCTCGAGGCATAAGCAACCACCTTACCCTCTTGCATAAGTATACAACCTAACCCATTTATGGAAGCATCACTAAACACCACATAATCTTTTCCCGGTTCCGGTTACGTCAAGATTGGTGCCTCTGTTAGATAGGCTTTCAACTTCTCAAACACTGTTGTCTTCTCTCATTCCACACAAAAGGAACACCTTTATGAAACAACTTGGTCAATGGTGCCGCTAAAATCGAAAAAACTTTAACAAACCTCTTGTAGTATCCGACAAGTCCAAGGAAGCTATAAACTTCCGATACATTCCATGGTGGTTTCCATTCCACCACAGCTTGGATCTTTTGAGGATCTACTCGGATTCCATCCGCTGCAACTCTGTGGCCAAGAAATGCCATCTTTGATAACCAAACCTCGCACTTACTGAACTTGGTGTACAGACGCCTTTCCTTCAAAACCTGAAGAACAACCCTTAGGTGGTAGTCATGTTCCTCCTCCGAGCGTGAATACACCAAGATGTCATCGATGAATACAACCAAAAATTGATTTAGATACGACTGAAAGATCCGGTTTATTAAGTCCATAAAAAGCTGTAGGTGCATTCGTGAGCCCAAACGACATCACTAGAAACTCATCGATGAACACAACCAAAAATTGATTTAGATACGGCTGAAAGATCCGGTTTATTAAGTCCATAAAAAGCTGTAGGTGCATTCGTGAGCCCAAACGACATCACTAGAAACTCATAATGTCCGTACCGCATCCTAAAAGCGATTTTCTGGATATCCTCATCCACCACCTTCAACTGATAGTATCCTAACCTCAGATCTATCTTAGAAAACACACAGACACCCCTCAACTGATCAAATAGGTCATCGATCTTAGGCAGAGGATAACGGTTCTTGATTGTGACCTTATTGAGCTGATGGTAGTTGATGCACATCGTCATCGATCCGTCATTCTTCTTAACAAACAAAACCGGTGTTCCCCACGATGACACACTCAGCCTGATAAAACCTCTCTCAAGCAACTCTTGGATCTGCTGTTTTAACTCTCTCAACTCTGTCGGTGCCATACAATATGGTGCTATAGACACCGGTGTCGTTCCTGATAACACCTCTATCTAGAACTTCAACTCTCGATTGTGAGGTAAACCAGGTAACTCCTCCGAAAATACATCAGGATACTCACAAATTGTTCTTAAGTTCTCTAAAGATGGGTTGCCAACACTCACATCCACCACGTGAGCTAAGAAAACCTCACAACCTTGTTGGATCAACCTCTGAGCTGTCAACACTGACACCACATTCGGTAAACACGGGTTTGTCTTACCCCTCACCACAAGCTTAGAACCATCAGCCACTCGTAACTTCAAACTCTTAGATCTACATCCCGAACTTGCATCATGTTCGAACAACCAATCCATCCCTAGGATTGCGTCGAACTCCTGAAACGGCAAAACTATAAGATCGTCTGGGAAAAATGATCCTTTCACCTCGATCAGACACCTCCGATAGACCTTATCCACTAACACATCCAACCCCAACGGGATTGTCACACAAACCCCTACCTCAAGATCCTCCACTAGTAACCCTCACAGTTGAGATATCCCACTATGGATATACGAGTGGGTAGACCCCGAGTCCAAAAGGGCAACTATGGGAACAAAAAACAAACCGAACATACCTGAGATCACATCGATAACAGCACAGTCCTCCTGTACCCTCACAACATACTGTCTCGCTGGTGCTTTAGCGGTGGATTGAAAGGTGTCTCCCAATGCATGGCTAGCTCCGCCACGCGAAAACTCGTGTCCCCTCTGAGCCTGAAACACAATCTTCTTAGCTTGACCCAGTGGTGACGTCATAACCTCAGGGCAACCTCTCACAAAGTTATCTGAAGACCCATACTGAAAGCAAACTCTAGAGTTGCCCCAACACGGTCCTCGATGATTCCAACCATACTGATTACAAACCTAAACACTTACACTCCTCTGTAAACTCTCGGGACCCCTAGTAGAAGAAGACACAGACTGCCTCCTACGTCCCATCGACTCTGACCTCTGGTTTAACCTCAAACTCTGATGTGATGCTCCTCTGTTCTGGTTCCAACAGTTCCTACTCCTACTGGAGTGAGACTGAAAGTTACCCGCATAACTCTGACTGGCTTCACTAGAAGCTCCCTGGCCAATAGACGACCCATAGGTCAAACCCTAAACCTGCTCCAACGATTTAGCACTGGCAACTAACTCTGAAAACTCTGTAGGCGGTCTAGTAGTGAGATAAGTCTGGATCTCCTTCTTCAGACCTCTCAAGAACCTCTTGCATCTCATCTCCTCTGTAGCAACAAGCTCCAGGGTATAACGGCTCAACTGAAGGAACTCTTGCTCATAAGCAAAAACCGAATTGTTACCTTGAACAAGGTGGGTAAATCGCTCTCTTAAGGTGTCGATGTGAGTCTCACCCACATATTTACTCTCAAACTTCTCAAGTAAGTCCTCCCACTTAGGACGATGGGGATACCAACCCTACTCAACAGTCTCCCACCACTCTCTTGCATTGCTCTTGAGAAGAGACAACATATACGATAACTTATCCTCTAACCTCAGCCTTATCTGCCTCGTGATCCACCTCATATCATGCAATCACTGATCCGTTTGTACGTGATTATCTTGTCCCGTACCAAAGAAGTCAACAACACCCTATCTCCGCACCCTCTCAACTGGTGCCTCACGAGGCATAGAAGACGGTCTCAATATATCTCTCACTATCCGGCGCAAGGTTCGATTTAGCTACGCAAAGTAGTTGGCCTCCTCACTAACTGTATCTTCTGATGACACCTCCTCATCGGGCTCATACTCATAGTCGGAGTCTCCTCCTCGAGAACCTCGGTTCTCCTCTTGGTTTTTCACACGTCTGGGCATGCTTAACAGCTTCTGCACAACAATAACCACAAACAGGATTACACCATCGAAATTTCAGCCTTAAAAGAAGTACCAGTCTAACGCCTATATAACACACTAAACTCCCCCAGGGACTCCTAGAACTGACTTAACCTGGGCTCTGATACCATTAAATGCAACACCCTGACCCAAATATCACATTGGGCCTCCGGCCCAAGACCCACATTTCAAAATTTCCTTTAAAAGTCTAATAATAAAATCAAATTGAGTCTAAAATCAATCCATAAAATCCATTTAAATTAAAACAAGCCCAAAATAGTTTAAAGTAATTCAGAGCTCCAACTATTACAAAACCATTTAAATATTCGATCCAAATTAAAATAAATAGAGCTATAAAACATATAGGGTTCAACATAGTACTACACCCACTATATCGAATAAGTGTACTCTGACAACACGGTCGGTGCTGAAATCCAAACCTTGATGTTGCTCCACGGGTCAGATCCACCTAACATACGCACGAAAACATATTTCGAACACTGAGCCATACAAGCTCAGTGGATACGCTGAACTCGGCCAACATCATGCATATCAAAAGCAGTAAAGTATGACATATAAATCACGTTCATGATATGAGGGTCTACCATGCTTGCCTAACATATGGCATAATAAAATGTATATTATTGTATACAACATATACAAATCAAACAGATCACACAAGGTAGTGAGGCTCGCGTCCACACAAGGTAGTAAGGCTCGCGTCCACACAACATCGGGATCCTTCACTATGAGTAGGGACCGCGTCCACACAGCACCGGGATCCCATACTCAAGGATGAGGCCCGCGTCTGCACAGCATCAGAATCTTACATCCGGGATTGAGGCCCGCATCCACACAGCATCAGGATCCTCCAAATCTCATATTTGGAATATCGCATCTAGTATCTTCGAATGAGGCTCAGGTCCATACAGCATCGGGATCCTACATTCGGGATGGTCGTCAAATCATCATCTGAAATGTTACATCGGATGGCTTTCGACGTGTTACAAGACTTATGGATATCCGGATTTCCAACACAAAAAGACCCGAACCACACAAGCGATCCACCTAGGATCTTACCACAACAAGGTTTATTAAGATTATCTCAATTAGTCTTTCGGGGTTATAACATTAATCTTAGCTTAATAATTCATTTCACAACTTTTAGATTAATGAAACTATTTATTAAAAACACCAAGCCCAAAACTCTACTCCAACTTGGCCCAAAAGCACAAGGGTATCGATACCCTTATATGGGGTATCGAAACACCCAGTATCGATGCCCACCCAAAGAGGGTATCAAAACAAGGGTATCGATATCAGTATCGATACTCTTTGACAAATTCTAAAGTCAACAAAAGGGGAAGGACCGTTTCGATACAAGTATCGATACAAAAAGTTACTGGATGGCTCAGTATCGAACCATGTTTTCACCCTTGCTCCTCAAGCCTAAGTTTCTCTCATGGGTATCGATACACGGGTCACCGATATCGATACCCCCTGCACGATTTCAGTTCTGCACTTAGAACCTCTAAAGATTCAACCCCTCAAACTCATCTAAAACAAGTCCAAAGTATTTCTATTCAATCTTAAGGAAGTTTAGGATGTTTTAACATCATTTTCATCCCTCTAACACAAGGCTACGAATTACACCATTAAAGCATGTCAAGCTCAAACCAAGCACACATACACCAAACTATATGAATGCTTCCTAGCAGATATGCATAATGATTAAAAGAGTTGGGAGTACCAACCTTGAGCTACAACAACAACAAACTCGAGCTCTTCTTCCACACAAGCTTTCACCTTCCAAGCTTGAAGATGGATCCTCCACTTATTTCTCTATAAGGGGAAGATGAACAACGATTAAGGACGGTTTGGAGATGGTGTTTAAAGCTTAAAAGAAGTAAGAAAGTCATATTTTTAAGCTTCTAAAACCCAAACTCGGATTACACCCTAAACCCCCCACTAAGCCTTCATTTCCCCCAAACCAACTTGTACTTACCTCTTTATATAGATCGAGAACACATCAATAACTTACTCTCCACCTCCAAAACGTGATTCCCAACCTAACTCAATAAAGCTTGGAACTTTCTTCAATCTTTCTTGCCAAGATGAAGGTTGAAGGAAAAGAAGACAAAATGATCTCACCTTCCATTTTTTTGCAGAGAAATTAAGTTTCTCTCCCTCTCTATGTGTTTAACAAGCATAAGGACCAAACTACCCCTCAAGACAACACTTGGGCCTAAGGTAACCCAAAACAAAGGCCCCAAACCACATAAACCTGAGCCTAAACCCAAAGCCCAAAACCTTCGGGTTAACTCGACACTCGGATCCGAATCTGGGTCGTTATAGTATTTGAATATTTCATGGAATAATCCCAACAATACGCTGAATCCGCAACAACAGACTGTGCAACCCTTTAGATTCCAACAAAATAATAGACCTGTTCAGCAACAACTACCGCAATAGGCTATGCCATAGCAACAACCGATCAACTTAGTGTATCCGAGGTATAATATTAAATATACCATTCATTTACTATAATTTTCTTCCTATTAGAATTATTTAATTAATTAGAGTAACTAGTCCTAAAAAGACTCTAATTTATTTAGCTAAGTGTTAATTAGGTGCTCTCCTAAGCAAATATATTATATGGTTTTAAAAAATAACATTCAATTAAACATACAAATAAATTAAATAATTAAAGCATTAATTAAAAGTCAAAGAATCAAATTGAATTTTATTAAACTAAAAGCTCAATTACATGTTCTAAACGATTAAAATATTCTAATAATAAATTCTAATGCCTAAAATATTCTAATTATAAATTCTAATACCAAAAATATTCTAACTATAAATTCCAATGCTTAAAATATTCTAACTACTAATTCTAATGCTTAAAAAAATAAACAATCATAATAAGGAAAAAAAATAATGACTTACCAAAGCTTGGCATTGTAGAGCTAAGTATAATTTTCTTTAATTTTCTCCAAGGCTCCCACCATTCTTTTTTCTTCGTCCTCTTTTTAAAGTAGAATTCTCTATCTTTTATAGGCATTTGGGGAAGGGAAGGTGAGATTTCCTACTAATGTAAAATTCATTTCCTATACTAGAATGTGTGCTTATATGTAATGAACATTTCCTACTAATATGGTATTTGTTCCTACACTAAAATGAATGATTGTATGTATGAACATTCCCACCAATGTGAGATTTATTTTCTAAACTAATTATTTTTATCAACTATTTATTATAGCCTTATTATACGTATTAATACCTGGACAAAATACGGATATGACAAGATGATTAAATTATTGTCGCGTTTCAACAATTGTTAAACTCATTTTATGGTTTTATAAAAATTATGGTTTATTTGGTTGGCAAAGAAAAAAATTTATGAAACGTTTTAAGCTTATGTAGCATTTGGTTTCGAGATCTTACAAAAAAGTCACAAGGTAAGTAAAATTGTTATTGGGTTAGTTGATCTGAGTCTTTTGCATGTAGAGCAAAAGAGTTTAGCTCAAGGCCCAAATCCAACTAAGAAACCAACAAATACAAGATCGGTTATATTGTTGGTACATTTGGTTTATAAAGTGTAAGATTCTCTTTGAGAATAAGATTTTCGGAATGTAACATTATTTGATATATTATTGAGAATATTATCTTACCATATTTGATTTATTTTGTAAGAATATAAGTAACAATGTTTGATTGATAAAATATAAGATTACTTGAAAGTAAATTTTATCAAATTACCCTTATAAGTATTTTTTTTAATCATTTAAACTTATAATATTAAATTAAAAATATTTGTATTAAAAATCATATAACTATTTTTATTACAATAATTAAATTTTAAAAATATATTATATTTAACATATTATAAATATATTTAATATCTTAAACAATATTTAATAAATTATTATATATATTATATTTACTTTTATTGTAGTATATAACATGAAATTAAGTTGATTTTTAGTGATTAAAATAATTATATAAAATACTAGGAAAATAGTTTAGAGTTAGAAATTCGTCTTTAAGATTATTGTTTTTTTTTATAAATTTTTTATTAATAATGTTCGAATTTTTTAATAGGTGCTCGTAATTATTATTTTTTACCTAGAAATAAGTTAATTTTATAATTTTGAGTTTTAACTCATTAATTGTCAAACTAAATTCACGTAAACTTAAATAAATTATACTAGTTTAATTTTCATAAATTTAAAATTTGAAACCTCGTATCAAAATATAAAGTTTAAACTTGAATTATTTTTTTATAAATAAGAAATGCCTTTATTTAGTATAAGAGCAACATAATCATCCAATCCAATGCATATATTTAGATATTTTATCGTTTTCATAGTCATAATTTTTTTATTTAAATATTTTTTAAATATATGTAAAATTATTTAAATATTAAATTAATATAAAATAAATTTATTTAATAAATTCACGCTATTTAAATACATTATAAAATATCTAAATTAAAAAACTCATTATTTTAAAGAGAATTTTATCTAGACAAAAAATAATAAATATTTAAAGAATATAAAAATTATATTAACGAAATATTAATAAAAAAATACTACTAAAAATAAAAATTTTAAATTAATAGAAATAATAATAAAAATAGTAATAATCTTGGCCTTCTTTATTACAACTCACTTCACTTGCACAGCTTCCTTGTCTAATGGGTCTGGGTGAGTCGGACCCAGAGCGAGTGGTTCTCCGTTTCCCCTTCAAAATTATAAAAAAAGAAGATGCAAAAATACAGCCACGCCAGAAGCCTAGAACTTTCCAGCTCTCCCAATTTAACTACCGAAAAACCTAGTTTAGGGTTTTGTTAGGGTTTAGCCAAAGGTCATCCCTTTTTCCCTAAAGAAAAATAATCTTTATTTTGATTCAGTTGTAACAAACGGAGAGGGGAGAGATTTCGAGTTATAGGTAAGAGCCCTAAAATAAACAAAGGGAATTTGAGTGAAAAAGGTCGCAAATGGTTGGGTCTAATGGTGTTAAGCTTATTCACTGTTTGCTTCGCCGATCTCACTCCCTTTCTTCTACCCTTTTCCACCACCCAAATTCTGTACGTTCTCTTTGATTCTTATTTCAAATGATTTTTATATATTTCTGCTCCTTGTATGTTTATTTTATGATCCCATAATTAAAGTTTGTTTTTTCCCTTTAATAATATATTTCTTCAATTATAAATACAGAAGGCTCTAATTGCTGGGGGGTTGAGGAGCTTCACTGCCGGACTTGGCAATCCAATTGGAAATCACACTCCTCGATTGGGTAATTTTCTATCTCACCCTTTTACAGTTTTTTCGTTTTTTGGTTGAAAATTTCTCTCTTTTTGTGGAGTAATGAATTACATGCCTTGTCAATGCCAGCTAAAACTAGAAACTGCTTGGTTTTTGGAGTTTTTAATCTGAACTTGGGTGCAAGACGGCCAATTCATGGGACTGGTATTGTTCAACTTCCTTTTTTCCATTTATATAAATATCTCAGGTATGCCTTATTGTTCTCTCTCTCATAATCTGATATGTATCTTCTGGATTCAGCTCCTCTGTCCGCTAGGGATTATTATGATGTGCTTGGTGTAAACAAGGGTGCTACTGCATCTGAAATAAAGAAAGCATATTTTGGGGTAAATTGTTTTCCTACATTTTATCTAGTCGTCTTTCTGTCAGTGTACGAGTGAATTTGTATGTCTTTGTGTTCGTTTATTTGTTATACTTGATTCAAGTTTTTCTTGCTATTCTATAGCTTGCAAAAAAGCTCCATCCGGATGTAAATAAAGATGATCCTGAAGCTGAGAAAAAATTTCAAGAAGTTTCCAAGGCCTATGAAGTAAGTTTTTCTTGCCTGGGATTGTTTTCTTGGTCAAGGTTAATTTTCTTGGGACTGAAGCTTGAAGCCTGAAGGGAATCACTTTTTGTTCTATTGTAGGTTTTAAAAGATGAGAACAAGCGTGCAGAGTATGATCAGGTATGATAAAATTAATTATTTGTTCTTCTCATAAAACTTTCTTTTGTTATCAGATGGAAAATGTTTTCAGTAACCTTTCTTTCATTAGTCAATAGTATACATTAAGTACAGAAGGTAAGATGAAAAATTTTCCTTCTCAATTGACATGTACCTTGTTAACTTATAGCTACTAAAGTGTTTCTTGAAAGGTTTTATTTAAAAGACACCTTTTATATCTTTCTTTACTCTTTTGCCTTGCTGACCTTAGTTTTGTGCAAAATTTTATAGGTTGGCCATGATGCATTTGAACAGCAGCAAAATAATAGCGGCTTTAGCGAAGAGGATTTTAATCCATTCAAATTCACCAACTTTCATGATGTATGTGTCTTTTAACATCATTGGTTGGTTCTGTTTACATTTATTCAATGATGTACTTTTTAATTACTGAGCTTAAAGCTTGTTTTAGCATTTTATCATTGATAATATTCGATTTCGCTGGCTCATTTATTGTACTCGATTCTAGTAGGAGCAAGTTTTTGAGCTTTTTTATTCCAGAACTGTGAGATAATAAGATATGCGATGCCCCTTGTTGCAGAAGAGATTATTAATGATTTATGCAAATTCAGGAGCCCTTGAGGATGAGAGTGACGCAGTCAAATATTTTTTTTTTAGTTTTGTTGGAGGTTCAAGTTTGGTACTATTATCATTCCTAATGAAAAAACATGAACCGTAGTACCATTGAATTATCCTGTCAACTGTCATGGCCGGTAGAGAAAGGCATAGGTGTCCTACCTTCTCACAGTATTATTGATATTTGAAATGTCAGTGCCTGGTATTCGGTTGATTTTTTATGCTTGGTTACCTGTATATGTATTTTATCTGTTGGTCACCACTCGTTGTTGGCATGATTTAGTGTTCCTTGCATGAGAATATTGTAGCTGCATGGGGTGAACATGCTTATCTGTAGGTTTCTTAGTGCCTATTATATTTATTGTTTTCAATTAGTAACATGATAATCTTATATGCTTTATCAGATATTCAATGTTCAGGATATATTCAGAAATCAAATGGGTGGTGAAGATATCAAGGTTTCATCATTTCCAATTTCATGATGATAATAATGTTATTATTCTATCTATTTTGTTCTTCTGAGTCGTCACGCGCGGTTTACCATACCTTAGGTTGCGATTGAACTATCATTTATGGAAGCCGTTCAAGGATGTAGCAAAACAGTGACATTTCAAGCTCCAGTGCTTTGTCAAGCTTGTGGTATGGTCTTATCTTGCCTCTGAAACAATAATTTTCCCCTAATGTAATCTCTTGTCCTGCAAAATGTTCTAAGCTCTCATAACTGTTTTGTTGTATCTTTTTTTTTGTTTCTCTAGAATCTACTTTGGTTGATATCTGTATTTTTATTTTTTGCTTTTAGAAGGAAAAAAGCTCTTTTGGGTGCAAAAGCAAACAATATTTTCGAGAAGTTTATGATAAAAGAACCAAATATATAAATATATGTTGATAAATTTATTTGGTCTCAAGTTATTTTCTCCATTTTTCAGGTGGAGAAGGTGTTCCTCCTGGCGTAAAACCTGAAAGATGCCGGCACTGTGGAGGCTCAGGCATGGTTAGTGTACTGGAATAGAAGCATGCAATCCCTTAGAATTGTTGAGATACTCCTAACTATAAATGTAAGGGAATTGATTATCTCCTTTTTAACTCATGGTTTTGCTGTTGTCTCAGCTATCTATCAACAAGGGCTTTATGAGTATCCGTTCTACTTGTCCTCACTGTAGTGGAACTGGTCAGTTTGTATCGGTATGATATACATCCAAGTTTTCTCACTTCTAACGAATTTCTTTGTGTTTTGATTGTGGTCAGTTTGCTGTTGTTTCTTTTTTCTGTTTTTATTTGAGATTTTTATTCAATGCAAATGCTTTCCTCATGGTTAACAGAAGTAATTAATTTTCTAATGAATTTGGATTTTGGGTGATTTCTTTTTTGTTTCTTTCTCTTGATAAAATGCCTTTGAGTAATCAGTGTTGCTTATTAGTCCTTCCTTTTATAATGAAGAACTTGTTTTATTTTTGCTTTCTTCCAGTTTGATATTTGTTTTAGAATTGTCATTGACTCAATCTCTTTACTTTTTCTGGTTACAGAAGCTTTGCAAGTCATGCAATGGAGCTAGATTAGTAAAAGGACCAAAAACAGTAAAATTGGACATAATGCCAGGTACTTTATGAAGTTAAATGTCTATTGGTGGTTGCTTTGGTAATGGTTTGATTTGCCATGTCTTCCATTATATGATTCATGATATTTGTTTCTCTAAAGCCAAAATGTCATATGCGGATTTGAACGTAAGGCATTGAAATTTGAAACTTGCATCTAATGAGTTAGTCGAGGGAATTATAAACTTATACATACTGCCTTTGGTAGTTGTAAAAACATTTTCTTTTCTTCTTTGTTATGGGAACCAAAGTAAGTGCCGTTACTGATAATTTTTTCATACCAGTGCGTAGGACTATTCAATGTCAATTAAAAACAACAAAGTGGTGTCACTGTGATCCTTCTTAACACCTACTATTGAAATGCATGATCTGCTAGAATTTTGTTTTTGTCTTTTAATTGACTCAAGGTTATGTCCTGTTTTCAGGAGTTGATACTAATGAAACATTGAAGGTTTATGGAAGTGGAGGAGCTGATCCTGATAGAACTCATCCTGGTGATCTTTATGTAACCATAAAGGTAAACAGTTTAGGTTTTGTCTGATACTTTGGCAGTATGCATAGCTTCCAATGAAAAAAAATTGTAAATATGTAAGCCTTCTAAAAACAATTTATTCATAATCTCAGTACATGCTTGTTTAAGAAATGGAATAGAATTATAGATGATATTGAGTTTATTTGGGCATTTGTTTTTCTTAGCTTATTTCAGAAATGGTGAATTGTGGGTGAAGTTGGCAAAGATGGTAATACTGGTGATCAGAGTTATACTTGTAAAAAGAATGGTGCACTGATAAAGAAAACAGTGGTAGGGACAACGATTTTAGAACTAGGCTTTAATGTAGACTTAAAAGAATGGTGACCAAATATGACGCAGCATATAGTAAGTAGTAACCCTTGGTTCATGCGATGGACAGAATCTGACTATGCCTTAATTCTCTGGATTCAGTAGTAAAGCAGTCGATATGTTGTTGAATTGGTGGTGACGGAGATTAGTACTCAAAAGATTAGGAGGTTGTAATTGCTGTGTGCTGCTAGCAGGTTGTTTCAGATGGTTGTAATAGAAAATATGAATTCAAATTATTGGCCTTTATAGCTGTTGTGCATTGTTTCTACTTGGGAAGTTGAATATTAGATCAATGCTATCCCCCTCTTTTTTCATTTCCTTGGTCTGCAGAATTCTTTCAAAATTACTAGTCCAACTCTTTACCCTTGAGAGTGAAACTTATCATTTTTTGTTAGTTCTTGCTACCCTAGAAGTTGGCAATGAACTAGTTTCTTTGTCTTTCATTTCTTGAAGATCACTGTCTTCATTGATCATGTTCATATTTGCAGGTCCGGCAAGACCCAGTTTTCCGTAGAGAAGGTGCCAATATTCATGTAGATGCTGTTTTGAGCGTTGTTCAGGTAGAACTGGAATTTTATTACTTTTCAAACAAGCTATTAAGTGGCTCACATCCTGGTGAGGTTGGTCATTCTATCTGATTTAGGTGAATTAATTTAAATACTTTTCCAATTTTTTTTTTTTGCAGGCAATATTGGGAGGAACCATCCAGGTCCCTACTCTTACCGGCGATGTTGTGCTTAAGGTTTGTTGGATCTTGTGTATGATTGATTTAAAGCATAGAACCGACCTTTAATTTCTTGTAGTTATGGCGAATGCTTATTTTGCTGAATCTATGTCACTTCCAATTTGCAGGTCCGCCCTGGCACTCAACCTGGCCAGAAGGTGGTTCTTAAGAATAAAGGTGAATATATATATATATATATATATAGTTTTTGCCCCCTGGTTGTCTTTGATTTGTATGGTTCATTCTCTTTGATACAATTTGTGTTCTGTTTTAATAACAGGAATTAAGACAAGGAACTCCTACTCATTTGGTGATCAATATGTGCACTTCAATGTCAGCATCCCAAAGTAAGTATGTGTGTTATGCCATTATGTTGTTCCATCATCCAACCATGATTTTATTGTACTACTCGAGTCTTGATCGTATTCGGAGTTGAAAGCAAATCACTGATTCGATTTATGTCACAGGAATCTTACTCCCAGACAACGGGAATTGATCGAAGAGTTTGCTAGAGAAGAGCAGGGTGAAGATGTTAAGCGCGCCGCTGCCGGGGCATCTGGCTGAAGAGGGTAGACCGGAAACACCTGACTATTTTTTTGGCTGGGTTTCACATAGAGATAAGAATTAGATCATTATCAGTAATAATTCGTTTTGTCGAAGTTTGGATTTTCTTTTCTTTTCTTTTCATACAATCTTTATGTATTTTTGTTTTCTTTCTTTCATCCCCAGATGGCATGGAACCATTATCATCTCGAGATCAGTGGGTGATAATTGTATATGATTTTTATGTAGGTATAACATTAGCCTTTATAATTAGTGCCAATCAGTGGTTTATATAGACAAAATTTACACGCCACTGTAATTTTAATTAGTATATTTTTTTATTTACAAATAAATAATTCAATATTATAAATTGGAAGAATGGTCTTTTGGGTCTCTTAGTTTACTTTTGCCTTGAGCTTTTGTTCTCTATTTGAATAGAATTTATTAAAATCTAGATACAAAGGTTTAATTTCTAATTTCTTTTATATAATGATATAATCACTTATGTTTGTTGGATTGTATATAATATAATCACTTATTTTTTCGATTATATATAATGTTAATAAGTATTAATATTAATATAGGTTTAATATTTATTATGTATAATCTATTGTTCGTATATATTTATTTTATTATGCTATTAATATTTTTTTGAATCAGTTACAGTGGTTACAGAGTATTTGTTTTAGATTATATTTTCAACTATTAGATATTGATTGTTCAATCATTGTATTGCATTTATAGTATTTAAACCTCTGATTTCTAAAAACAACAATTATTCTCTTAATCACTAGGTAAGATGATTCATGTTTATGTTATTAATACTTAAATGTGCATACATGTGTTAATATATATTTATATGTATACGTATTCGTATATATATTGCATGTATCATTATTTTGTATTTATGTGTGATATAATATGTGTATGATGCATGTATATTATTATTATTATTGGTTTAAAATATTAAAAATATATTAAATTAAATATAAAGCCTAACTTTAGTCTTAAAGGTCCAATTTCAAACCAAATAATAAAACACGACCCATCAGACTCAATCGGTAGAACTCAGTTAATTCTAAATAAAGTCCTGATTTGATTAACCGAATTTCTCTTTTATTTTGTGCGTAGTTAAGGGAGAGTTGTTGGATCAAATTTTAATCCAACGTGCATGATAAAAGCACGAAGACCCTTCAGCTGGTCGCGTATAGTACACGCGCAAACTGACTTCATGTGCGTGACTTGCACGCGTAAAACCGTCGACCGTCCCATGTCGCATGTCTTCATCCTCATGTTTCAGATCAAATCAGGGTTATTCGATCTTTGAATCATCTCAGTCATTGATCAAATTTAACCCAATAACCAAGATCAAATCTGATTGAATACAACGTTTCATCTTCTCCATCACGTGTTCTCACCACCGATAACCCTGACCACCATCTCCACCAGCCCTCAATCATCAGTATGACCAGAAACATAAAAAAATATCAGAGCCAATATCATCCATAATGCTTATATTTATTATGACTTGCGAATATAAACAACATGAAATCAGAGTCAAAATTCGGATATATATGTTACAATTTTAAACGGTTATGTACAAGCATAGATTTCAGAAATCAATAATAAAAAAAGGTATTATCTTATTTTATTCAAAAATAATAATAAATAATAATAAAAGTATAAAATAAAAGGGTTTAGGTTCTCGCTTGGGTTCTCCTTTTTGATGATAAGCCCTTGTATGGGTGTTTCATGATTGGGGAAGAAAACGGGCAAAGGATTCAAACTAATGAGACTAAGAGGGAAGATATGGCTGCCGAAAACAACACCGTTCAGGAAAAATATGCCATAATGCTGAAGGATAAAATCAAGAAACAAATAACAATAATAATCAAAGGAGATGAGGAACCAAATGCTCAAGCTCATCTATGAAAAAAAAAACTACTAAAAGAATCAAGAAACACCCATCTCAAACTGTTATTATGAATGACCATGAAAAATATTCTATAAGTTAGGAGTACTATCCCCTAAACCTAGGGAGACATCGTTCAACTTGAATACTAGGGTGATATGTAAAAAATAAAAATGAGCAATGACATATGTGAGACTGGTGGATCATTTATGTTGCAAGAGGAGGGATCTTGGAAGAAAAACAGTTCAGGTTTCCAGGGAACAATTATTCCTAGACTCAAAATAAAATTACAAGTATTTGAAGGACTAATCATAAAGGTTGTGCTCTTAAATGTCAGAAATACTTCAACATTTTAGGCATTTTTGAACATCAGAAGTTGAAAGTTACTGTCATGTATCTAGAGGGATGCAAAAACTTGATTTGATGGGTATGTCATGGTGAAGAACAGGGTCACACGGCATGAATTTGTGACTGACTTGTGCCACAGTTTTTTTGAAAGAAACCCTACTAATGTGATTGAGAAGTTCAACAAGTTGTTTTAAAAAATGATTCTGGACGAGTATCAAAAAAGATTCGAGGAACTTAAACCACTGATATTACAGTATAATTCACAACTAGAGGAGGAATATTTTGTGTCTAGTTTTGTGAGTGGTTTAAAAAAAGACATTAAGCAAAAAAGGAAGGTTCATGAGCCAAAAAATCTACCTGAAATTTATAGAAAGGCCAGACTATATGAGCTAGCTGCAAAAGTATAGAGTAAAAAGAACAAATATGCCTATAGATGGGCTGTAGGATACCAGAATTTAGTCCAAAAAATTATGGTAGGGCTAGTCATAAACCTAAGGATACAAATGTGATGAAAAATCAAAAGCAAAGATTAATGGAGTATAAGAAGGCAAACAACTTATGCTTCAAGTGTGGTGAGAAATACATACTAGAATACCAATGTAAAATTAAACAGTTCAATATGATGAAGGAAGAAGATAATGAGCATGTTAAAGAATTGGGAGAAATAGGAGAAGAAGCAGTTCAGGTGAGACAGGTTGAGGAAGGAGCATTGGATATTTTAATCAATACCCTTATAGGGAATGCTAGATACAATACTATAAGGCTTCAAGGGACCATTAAAGGTAGGACCTTGAACATCTTAGTAGATAGTGGGAGCATTCATAGCTTCATAACAGCCAGTTGGGTCAAAAAGTAATAAAAATAGAGAAAACTGGATTACTGATCATTATAGTGATCAATGGTTAGAAATTAAAAAACACAACAAAAAGTAACAAACAGGAAAAAGTAACATAGTGCTAGGATTGAATTGTATAAGAAGATACAATCCCATCGTTATGGACTTTAATGAAATGACTCTGAATTTTAGAAAAGAAAGAAAGAAATAACATTGTGCTTCAAGAAAAAATTAAAAAGTCTTTAGTGAAATGAATCTCTAGAAGAAAAATATAAAAATTCACAATAAAAGATCTTGAAGTAATGGGGGGAATGTACTACTTAAATGTAGAATGTTGATGAGGGTGAAACACCTCAGGCCTTACTACCACTACTAGAAGAATTTCAAATTTTTTTTGTTGAACCAATAAGCCTACCTTCTAAAAAAACACATGATCATGCTATTGTCTTATAAAATGAAGCACAACCTGTAAATCTCAGACCTACAAGTTTTCCTATCATCAAAAGACAGAAGTGGAACAACAGATTCAAGAGTTACTAACAACTTCAATCATACAAAACAACAAAAGTTCTTTTGTCTTACCTCGCTTATTAGTCAAGAAGAAAGATGACACATGAAGATTGTGTATGGACTGTAGGAAATTAAACATCATGATATTGAAGGATAAATTCCCAATTCCTATAGCGAAAGACTTGTTGGATGTTGTGGGGATATTTTTTTTCAAAAATTGACATAATGTGTAGATACTGATAGATTCGAGTGAGAGAGGATGATGTTCCCAAAACAACATTCAAGATACACCATGATCATTCGAGTTTAAGGTAATACCCTTTGACTTGATCAATACACCTACCAAATTTTATTCTCTTATGAACTCTTTATTTAACCCTTACTTGAGAAATTTTATGTTAGTTTTTTTTATGATATCTTAGTCTACAACAAGACCCTTCAAGAGCATATTTTTCACCTAAGACATGTTCTGAAAGTTCTCCTAACAAATCAACTATATGCTAGAAAGAAGAAATACTTATTTGAGCAGAGAAAAGTAGAGTACTTGGGACACATAATATCAACTGCATGAGTTGCAATTAATCCTTCCAAAATTGATGTAATGAGGAATTGAAAGTTTCCAACAACACTTAAATCTTTGAGAGAATTTTTAGGATTCACTGACTATTATAGAAAGTTCATAAAGAACTATAAGGTCTTGAGCAAACCTCTGACACAAATGTTTAAGAACGAGGGATTTACATGAAATCATGAAACTAAAAAAGCATTTCTCAAGCTCAAAAAGACCATGTGTCAAGCACCTATATTGACACTACCAGACTTCACAAAGATATTTTACCTAGAGACAGATGGAAGTTCAAAGGACATTGAGGTTGTTCTATCATAAGAAGGAAGGCATGTTGCCTAACTTACATGGATCTCTCAATTTATGAAAAATAATACATGGTCACTCTAATGGCAGTCACAAAGTGAAGGCACTATTTAGAGAAAAGAATCTTTATGATTAAAATAGATCATAAACCACTTAAGTACTTGCTTGATCAGATATTGACCATTACAATCCAAAAGAAAGGATTAACAAAGATACTGGGGCTAGATTATGTCATCAAGTATAGAAAAAAAGATTAATCTTACAGCTGATGCACAGTCAAGATATTTTGAACAAGAAGTTGAGTTCTAACAATTGGTAGCAACAATTATAATTCCTAGTTGGGTTTCAAAAATAGAAATAAGTTATGAGAATGATGAGTTGACGCAATAAATGATTTCTTCCCTTTTCATTGACAAGGCTGTTGAACCAGGATGAACCTACAATAAAGAAATTCTAAAATTTAACTCTAAAGTTTTTGTTGGTGCTACTGAAAATTTAAGCCCAGACCTTCTACATATCCTTCATGACTCTTCAATAGGAGGCTATTCTAGAATCCAAGCAATATACGAAAAAGTAAAAATTTATTTCTACTGGTTGGGATTGAAGTAGATGGTGACAAATTATGTTCAACAATGTGACACATACCAAAGGATAAAACGTGAAAATATGACTTTTCCAGGATTGTTGCAACTCTTATCAATTCCAAACCAAGCTTGAAAGGTTATTAGTATGAATTTTATAAAAGGTCTTACTATATCTAAGGGCCTCAATTGCATATTTGTATGGAACCTCCTACTATGACATGGGAAGGTGAGTCCCTAGTCCACCAAGTCAATGAGCTAATAAAAAACAAGTATGTTAATCGAGTCATAAAAGTATTTCACCTCAACAATTAAGTCATTTTATCCATCGTCCCTTAATTTTTGAAGTAGTGACTTAGTAGTTGAAATAAGATACAATGTATTCAAAATATTTTGAGATTGTTGCAATATTTTGCATAGCATATCAAAAATTTTAAAAAATTACTTCATCAAATGTAAGATAAAAACAAACTCAAAAAAAAAAAAATAAATTAAAACTTCGTATGTCACATCTTCTTCTACACATTGAACGAAAGTAACTCCATCATCAATAATGTTCAATATGACTTCACAGATTTACTAAACATGTTGATTAAGCTAAAAACATGTTTGCAATTGTGAACTCTATCGAGGATCCCTCGGTCTTTGTAAAGTGTTAGTTTGATTTAGATCTTTTTCACTATGAAATTCATCAATACCAATTAAATATCAACATTTACGACATGAGTAACTTTTAATTGATCAATATGCTTATATGAGGTACCAACTATATTGACAATAGAAATCAATGTATTAAAGAAGTGGCGAATACATATAAAATCTCTTTCGAAAGAACAACTAATGTTAATTATAGATGTGCAATACAATAAATATGGACATACATTTAAAATCAAATTCTTCAAGCCTCCTCACTCACCTATCATATTACTTGTAACACTCAAAAATTATTCTCAATTTTATAATTCTAATTTTGAAATCCCTAATTAAAAACCCTAGTTTTTGGATTCTCAATTTTTGAAACCCTAATTTTTTTTTGAGTTTTTTTAAATTGATTTTTTAAATTTAAGGGAAAAATATTTAGGATAAAATTGTAAATTTTATAATCTCAAGGTGTGAGCTTAAAGTTTAAAAGTTAAATTGATGTTTTGAAAATCCTAAAGAGACCAATGGCTTAATAGGTAATTTTTTTAATTTCATGGTTTCCTAATGTATTTTTTTTATTTAAATAAAATTATTATATTATTTATTATTATATTATATGTTTTAAACTTTGAGAACTCTTAGATAACTGATTTGTTTTTAAATTAAATTTTATTTTTTACTGAAATTAATTATTTTTATTAAAAATATTTATTTAATTTTATTATTATTATATAAAAATATTATTTTATTTTAATTCTTGTTTTATCAAAACTCTTTATTTACTATTATATATATATATATTATATAATGTATGAAGTTCTGTATATAGAAAGAAAATCCCTTTAAATTTCTATATATTTTTTAATATTTATTATATTTATAATGTGATCTAATAAAATTTTAATTCTAATTGAAATCCGTTAATTTTTTTCTCTATATATGTACATGTTGTAATCTAAGGAAAAAACCTAGATTATTTTCTCCATCAAGATTCTCTAAAGCCTCTATTTTTGGATTTTAAGATCTCTCACTTTTCGAGTAATTATGATCTAATAAAATTTTAATTCTAATTGAAACTAGTTATTTTTTGTCTATATATACATGTTATGATCTAAAGAAAAAACCTAGATTATTTTCTCCATCAAGATTCTCTAAAGCCTCTGTTTTTATTCTTTATTTCTGTTCGAGTTCAAAATCATGTTATTCAGTAAATTTATTCGCTTTTGCTTAGGTGTATTCTCTTACTAGTGTTATATGGGTATTTTGAAAACTATATTTTTCTGTGACATGCTTAATATTTTATGCTTTGAAAAATATTCATGTTTTCCACTAGCATGTCTATTTTTTATATTTTGACTTTGATTGTATACTTGTGTTACCATACATACATGTCATTGTGATTTGAGAAATATATAAAAAATTTTGAATTTTAAGATCTCCCACTTTTTCGATTAATTATGATTTTTATATCATTTGAATTTGTGTTTTCGAATAAATTAAGATTTTGGATAAATTATAATTTTGGATTGGACTGTGATTGAAGTATGTTGTTGGAATTTGTGTTATGCGTATGTTATCATTCATACATTACGTTTTGTATTGTTTTCTAAAATATTATTCTTAAAAAATATTTTTGTAAACTGAGTTTTGTTGTTTTTATCTGCACCTTAGAGGGACACTAAGCTATTTAGCTTACTCCCTCTTACTTTCCTCCTACAAATCTTTGAACTTTAGGCGATGCGATACCTGAAGGATCTCATATTTTATCTGGTTATTTTATTATTTAATACAAAATTAACTTTTAGTTAATCAAATTATTATTATTATTATTTTTGAAACTTTGATGTATTTGAGAATTAAGTTTATTTTTAGTATACATGAATATTTTTTTTACATTTAGATATTTTATTTGAACCATCAGATTATAATATCATTTTTAATAAGTTTTTGAGATAATTTATTTTATGAATTTTAACTCTTTTTACGTTACCAATTTTTAGTTATCATTTTAATTTTTAGTTTTAAAAATTATTTAGTATTTAAATATTCTACAATTATTATAATATAATTTAAATTAAATTGATTTTGAGAATAAAGTTTTCAATATTAACTTCCTAGATTTGATCTATTTCTTCTTGTGTTAAATAGTTTTTTTGTGATATTATTAAATGTGTTCTCTTCTTGTGTTAAATGTGTATTTATTCTTGTGCTATTGTTAAATGTGTTTTCTTCTATGCTAAATGTGTGTTTCTTTATGTTCTATTGTTAAATGAATTTAAATGTGTATTCTCTCTATGTGTTAGATTTTTTGTGTTCTGTGGTTATTTATTTACTGTGATCCTGTGATATTGATATGATATTGTGATTTGTATGTTACACTATGAGAATGTGATGATTAGATTATTTGAACTATGTGCTTCGTATATTGCACGAATATCTGTGATAAGACTTTTGAGATATGTGATATTGACTGCATAGCATGTGCATGAGGTGAGATTGTACGGAGGAAGGTGGTTCTACCACACTATGTTTGGCAAAATAAGGGGTGAGGAGTTCTGGGGAACTACCTCCACTGTAATCGGTTGGCTTTGTCACCATTGTGTTTGGCGTTCGGAGTATGGGATTTGCATTTTCTGTGACCTTGCATTCACCAGATTATCAAAACTGTGTGCCTCATATATTAGACGAATATCTATGATGAGACTTTTGTGATTTGTGATATTGATTGCATAATCATATGCATGGGATAGGACTGTACGGAGGAAAATGATTCTACCACACTGTATTGGGTGAAATAAGGGTGAGGAATTTTAGGGAACTACCTCCACTGTGATCGGTTGGCTTTGCTACCACTGTGTTGGCATTCGGAGTATGAGACTGCATTCTCTGTGACATTGTATTCATCACTCTTTGTGTTACTGCGGAAATCTATGTTATATCTATAATTGTGAATTGAGTGATATTGCGATAATTATTTGCACTACAGAGACACACTGGGCTTTATAGCTCATTCTTTTAGTTTATTTTTCAGATTTTTGACCCTAAGAGTTGGTACTCGAAGATCTCTATCGGACAACATTTTATTATATTTTCAGTACGGTTATTTACAAATATTTTTACTTAAGTTATTTTAGGATTATTGGAGATTTGAGATGCTTTTAAACTTCATACATAAAACCGCTTTATTCAATTTTCTCTATTTTTAATCAAAATAATTACTTTTAAATTATGTACTTAATATTTTGTTTACAAATTTTATTTTTAATTACTTTATGTGTTTATGTGACGTTAAAGTTTTAAAATAAAGATTTTAACCTACCGTACACCTCAAATTAAGTCTAGAGGGTTACATTACTTGTACATAGCATTGTCCTCAAATATTATGAATATCCAAATTATATTATTTAAGGGTAAAAAATTCACATTTTTAATGTAGATACAATAATATCTTTAGCATGAATAAGCCTAAAAGATCGTTTTTTCACATACTTATTCTTATTAACATATTTTAACACAATAAATATTTGTTCTCCTTTTACATGATCTCAATCTTGATCAACTATTGTATAAAATTTTAAATCATAAATTTCTTCATAAATGACATTTTTATTTTACTTAAAGGATATGTAAGATTTTTTTTTGCATTTGTGGTAAAATTATAATATTTTTTGGAGCTCTCTATAGTCGTTACTAGCCTATTATTGTAGGATGACATCAAACGAAGCAATTGAAAAAATTTGATCTTTGTGATATTTTACTTTCATCGTTACCTCTAAAAGCACATCCTTGGAATGTAAGCAGTGGCGGATGCAAGCATGCAGTAGGCTGGGTACGGACCCACCTTGAATTTTTCGAAGTTTACGTATTTATGTTTAAAATTTTTAATTTTTATGAATTAATCCTTAACTTTTTATAATATTTAAGGTTTGTGTCCACTTTAAAATTTTAAAAATTTATATGTGCCCACCCTCAAATAAATTTTTAGATCTGCCAGTGAATGTAAGCCACATAATTGTGTCAATTGAAGCTTTCAGTGAAACTTTATTCTCCGTAACTTCTTGAGATAAAAATTATTCAATTCTTTTGAATATATAAATATTGATTAATCAGGTTCGCACATACTTTTTCAACATTATGATGAGGATAATTATTATCCTTCCCAATATGTGCTAAACATGAACAATTTTTGTCATCTTTGACTTTCTTTCAATTTTAAAATTCATCAACAGTAAAAGCATTTGAATCAAAAGGATCATTTTTCTTGTGAAAAAGAAAATATGAGAGGTAAAACACTATATCTTTACTTGAAGAATATTCTGATCATGATGGGAATTGCTTAAATCATGATGTTTGAAAGCTTGTTTCTTTGAGAAATTTTCTCGGAATTTGGATACTATAAGAATAGCTTGATATGGACCAACTTTACTATAAGTTCAAATCTCATATTGTATGTTAATAAGATATTATTATATTTGCTTTCATAATCCTGAATCATGCTCTAATAAAATGTTATCAAAATCTTCAACCACATCAATCCTGAGAGCTTTAATAAGATTGTCATTTAAACTCAATGAATAGAGATTTATACATCTATTTAATTGGTCAATTGAAGATGATGTTTCTACATTTATTCTCTTGAAAAAAACATCAATTGTAGACAGAGACGAATCTAGAAAGTAATTATCGGCTAGGCCGATTTAAATATTAATAATAATTATTTAATATAATTTTTATATACAATTTTTTATTATTTAATAATCTTAAAATTTCTTTTATTATCATATTTAAAAAATATTATCTATATATTTATTTAAATAAAATTAAAATATTCTTAAATAAATTTTAATATATAATTTAATTAATTTTTGAAAAATATGTCAAAAAAATATGAATTTATTTAAAAGTAACGTAGAAATATATTATATTTTTATTATCTTTTAAGTTATTTTTTTAAATATTAGATATGAGTTATAAGCTTTTTACTAAAAATATACTTTTAAAATCTAATTTCCATCTTAATTTTAATTATGTGTTGTTATTTGAATTTTATGATCATTATATACTAAGATAAAACCACAAGAATACTTGAAGAATTATTTTTTAAATAAAATATATTTAATCAATTAATAATCAAAATGTATATTTTTTAAAAAAATAATTATATAATATTTATAAAATATAATAAAATATAAACATTCTCATTATTTTTATTTTTATATTTTATTTCAATTAAATCTTATTTCTTAAATTAATCTAAAACTTAAAAATTAAATTAAAATTTTAGATTGGACCATTTCTTTTATTTTTACGTATCAAAAACCTAATTTTTATTAATATTATAATATAAAATAAATAGTATTATTTTTGGGCATGGGGTGGGCTAAGGCCTAGGCCCAGATCCGCCCCTGACTGTAGATGATTTTTTATCTATAAAAATATACATATATTTACACATTAATTATTAATACTTGAACGTATAACCTATAAATATGAGATAAAATATTAACCAATCTATAATATATTAATGTATAAGAATGAATATAAATATAATAATAATTTAAAAATGTATATAAAAATAACAAATCACATAAATAAATAGACCATCTCCCAGGTCTCTTGAGATTTATTACTTGGACTCTTTCATTCTAAATCTACAATATATATTAATCATATAAATATCAATCAATTTATAATATATATTAATTACAATAGTAGAATATTAGTAAAAGTATACCTTTTATGAACTAAAACTCTAAATCTACCATATCCTGGAAAAATTATATCACGGGTCAATCCCACCACGTGTCCATGGGACCGATCAATAATAACTACCCACTTCATCAACTTTTCCATGTCATATTTTTTTTTCAGGTGAATCTTCACTTTAAAAATTAAAAAATAATGAGATGGATGATTATCATTGATCGGTCCCATGGATGGCGTGGTAAAACTGGCCCATAATATAATTTCTCCCGTTCTTTCGGTGTGAAATTATCCTAAATACGCAAATTATTTTAATATTTTCAGAGACTACAGTAATCTACAGTATTAAATAAAAATAAATCTTTTAATATAATTATATGAGGAAAATAATAGTACTAACCGTAAATATTAATTGATAGTAAAAAAGTGAACAATTATTAATTTTGAAAAACATTAAAAATATAAAAAATAGACTAATAGATTAAACATGTCTCATGAAAAAAATATATGTGAAAAATAAAGAACCAAAAGCAGTCGAAATTACTTAAACTAAAAATTATAATAGATAAACGTTTGCCTTCTTTTTTCATAATATAATTCTTATCATATTTTTTTCATCAAAAAATAATGCTCTATATTGCGAGAAAAACAATAAATTGAAAGTAATTCAAATAATAATATCATATTGTTAGGAACTCAAGTAACAATGGATGAGAATAAAACGATTACGATGAATTTCATTAATAGACAAAGAAAAATACAGAATTGAGAAAGGAGATCGGGAGACGAAGAAGAACAAGGGATAGAGAAAGAATTAGCCGCAGCCAATGTTTACAAAATATTTTATATCCTTTCCCTAGGGTCTCATGATCTATTTATATAAAAATAGTACCATCTATTTAATCTGAAAATCAACTAATTTGAATGGTCCCTATCACAGGACTTCTTCTGACATTTCTTAAATCCGGTTCATAACATTATCATCCCCTGAAAAGAGGACCTTGTCCTCAAGGTTCTTAAAGAAAATTCCTGAACTTTAACTTTCTCATCACTTCCATAGAAAAGACTCACTCTTACCGCGCAATAAGCATTATTACCACTGTCAGCAAACCTTTTCACCAACTGCATAAAAATTTGAGGGAAAATTCTTGTCCAATAAGATGTTGAATCTGTCAACAGACTCAATTTATAGCCTATATCTCGAAAGTATTCAGCAACAATGATCCAAATATTAACAAAGGCTTTACAAATAACCACACACACGCTAGAAGTGCTAGCTGTAAATTCCATTTGTTGCACTGCAGATTCACAATCAAATAGACCAGAAATAGCACAAATTTTACCAGACATCAAAGGGAAGAATGTGTCAAAATCATGCTGCCCAATAAGCAAAGAAGTACATGACGGGTCAACGAGACGGTTCATAAGCTTCCCCATTAACAATAGTCGAAACCGATGAGGGTCATCAAACTTTACAAGCATCATGGTATGCATAAACACCAATGAATAAATTCTCCGTTTAATTTTCCAAACAACATTTAAGTGATATTGAAGACCTAATAGATGATCCCAAAAATGAAATCTCTGTGTCATGGAATTTGTACTGGTTATCAACAAACCATACAAATGACACCAAACAGCTCTTCACTGAATATCTAACATTGTGGATAATATTGTCAAACATAAGGAAGGGGCACTTACTGATATTGTCAAGATATTTGGAGCACAACAAGTCTATATTTGGGCGTTCATCCAAGTGTTGTTTTTGTGATTCCATAGGCTTATCCTCAACGAGGCTGTTACCTGTACTAATGGCATATTGTTTATCATAACAATAGCAGATTTTTTTTTTCTTGTCCAGTTACAGCACTTTGTATACCTCGAGGGAACATTGGATTTATAATTTTTTTTTACCTAAGGTTTCACACACTGTGGTGTCGATTTCTCCTTTGTGGGTGGTAACAAGGGAGTTGTCTCTTCCAAACGACTCTGAATTTGTGTGTTCCCCGTTTGAAAATCAGATCTCGTATTACCTTAAAGTGATTGATCGACAATATGAAAGGCAGTTGGTGTTAGCATTTTATCAAACACGTTGGTGATGTATAAAATAGCTTGAGTAGGGCACTGAAATCTTGCCCTCATAGCTTTAGTGAAATTGTCCCAAGAAGATAATTGGTGATACTGTTTCATCCAGAGATACCATCGATAAGCTATACCTTCAAAATGACGAGCAGCCATGGAAATTCGACAAGAATTGATCCAAGTATCTTCCCCACAAGAAAGCAACCACAAAGTCCTAGAAATCTTTACCCCGTTACAGTACCATTACGCTATCCTTAAAAAAAATAAAGTTTTAGTTATAGAATAGAAATTCAAACGACTCAAAAATTTTAATAATTAGTTTATGAATTTTCATGTTCGAGTCAAGTTTATCAACTCTGCATGATATATTATTTATATCACATATTTAAATATGAAAAATATATATGTATCTCATATCTGCATATAAACAACCATTAAAATTAGAATCAATATGTGCACCGTTTTACCCTAACTTTAAGCATGTATATATATATGTAATATAATGCAAAAGCTCGAAAACTCGACTCAAATTTTATAAACCTAATTCGAAATATTTCAAATAAGATTTACATTATAAAATATGACATAAAAAATAATTTTAAATTTTTGTTTAATTTAATCATTTAATTTTAATAATATTTTAATCTAAGTATTAGAAAATAATTTAAAAATATTAAAAATTAATTTAAATTATTACAATTATAATTATTGATCGAATATAATTTTAATCCTTATTATATTATAAATTTTAATGATTATACATATAATATTAACCGTACTCATATCTTATAATTTTAAAATTATCGTTTCCAGTTTTCGTATCCGTTCCCGTTTCAGTACCCCTATCCATATCCGTGCAACTTAGTTGACCAATATACACAAACAAAATAAAAAAACAGAACTAGTCAATTCTTTTCTTAGCCAACCTATCAGCTTCAATATTGTAAATACAACTGGCAAATTTTACCACCGAACCATTTATACTCAATACGTTGATTAAATCATGCATATGATCCGTAAAGATAGACTGAAGATTGGCCTTACCATGCACCTTGTCAGCAATCATCTTATAGCTGTGATTACGCGCCTAGTCTGACACTAAAAATTCAGTTAAACCATGTTTAATAGCCGCAAGCTCCACCCAGACAGGAGGTCCATGCACATGGTCCAGTTAAACATGGCAACCAAATGTCAGTCTAAAAGAAGGTATTGCGACCACCCCCTACTTGAATAGTAAGACTACTTTGAATAGAATCTTCCTTATAGAAGTTCTTTGAGATCTCATTCCAAATCCATGGAACTATTCTAGGAATTATTGCCGGAGGAAAAAGGCTTGTATTATTTCTCGTAAATAAGGATGATATAACCCTTTTTCAAAAACTTCTAGACTCATTGCCAAACCGTCATAACCATTTGCCAAGTTTTTAGACATGGTATTATAAATTATATTTATAAAAGATATTTATTATTTTAATGTTATAATATATAAAATATTATAAAAATATAAAAAAATATTTTTATGAATAAATATATATTTTTAATAATTGTATGTATTCTATGAAAATATAATAAATTTAAAATATTTTAAATAATATAATTTATAAATTTATAATTTTTATAAAGAATATTTTAAAAGCACTTTCTAACCGTTAATGCTAAAAATTTTAGCTTTTGCGTTTAGGTTGAAAAACACTTTTTAAATGTAATTTTTTTCCTTAAAAATTACTCGTTTAATATTACTTTTGACCATAAATTAGCTTTGAAGCCAAAAACTAATTTCAAAAGCTTTGCGGAACTGAACTAAGTCTACCGCCCATTGAGAGAGATTTTGATTTCCATTCTTTCAATCTTGAGAAAAGTTTTTAAAAAATAGGTTCTCAAATAGTGGAGAAATTATTCTATGGATCGGTTGCACCACGTCATCCATGGTCCTTAAGAAAAAAAAATAAATCCACGTCATCATTTTTTACACATCATCTACACACTCATAATTTTAATTTCCAAATCATCTCTCTAAATAAAATATATTAAAATTAAAAAAATAATGACGTGGATTTATTTTTTATTCTAAACCCTAAACCCTAACCTTAAACCATAACCCTAAACCTAAACTCAAACCCTAAACCATAAACTATAAACCCTAATTAAAAAATAAATCCATGTCATCATTTTTTTAATTTTAATATATTTTTTTTAGAGAGATGATTTGGAAATTAAAATTATGAGTGTGTAGATGATGTGTAAAAAATGATGACATGGATTTGTTTTTTATTCTTAAGGACCATGGATGACGTGGTGGAACCGGTCCATAGAATAATTTCTCATACTAGGAAGCAATCTAGGATCTGTCTTCCTGGAATAAAAGCAAATTTATTTTTACCCATGATTTGATGGATAACCAAGCGAAATCTTTTAACAAGAACCTTCGATAGAAATTCATACATACCCTCAATAATGTTAGGAATGCATCATCAACAGCTCAGCAACAAACTCAGCAACACAGCTAAGGGATTGTACGACCCTCATGCAATTAGCATGTGGTTGTTAGAATTAGTTATTTTCTCTAGACTCTTCCTAGCAGCTAGGGTTTCTTTCAGAAGCTAGGGTTATCTTGTATATAAAAAAGAATGAATGTTAATGAATAAAAGTGAGCTGAAAATATTTATTCTTCTCTTGCTTTGTTTCGAACTTAAAATTTAACATGGTATCATTTGCCATTCTTTGATCCTGTGGCTACCTTCCTCCATTTTCGTTCTTCTCTAGTTTCCTCTTTTCTTCATGTCCCTCCCTAAAATCGTTGCCATCCCAGCTCTCCATGTTGATGAATCTGCCTCTCAGATGTTTTCCAACAAGAGAATTAATGTTTGTTTGGATGATTCTAACTTTCTGCTATGGAAGCAGCAGATTATCTTTACGATTCGTGGGCTCGGCTTACAAGACTATATCGATCCGGATTTTCAACGACCAATAAAGTATATTGTTCATCCATCTGGTGAGCAAACACTCAATCCACTGTATGCTCCCTTTATCAAGCAGGACAGCTCCTTAGCCTCTTGGCTACTTTCAACTGTCAGTACTGACATTCTTCCTCAGTTAGTCGATGCTGAATCTTCAGTTGAAATTTGGTTCATTCTCAATCGACTTTATTCCAAGCTCTACACTACCAAGGTTATGCACCTCTATTGCAAGCTTCGATCGATGCGCAAGGGAACATTCCGAATGAGGGAATATACCATTAAAATAAAGGAAATTTGTGACCTTCTAGCCATATCCGGTCACAAGGTCTCTGATATCGAACACATAGCCACCATCCGAATATGCACCTTTCATTATTGTCATCACTACAAGCTAAGTTTCATATACTCTCGAAGGAGTTGTCTCAGTCCTTACCAATGTAGAATCAAGACTTATTGACTTCATTGATTCACTAGTTGGTATTCATTTTACACACTATCAAAAAGGGCATGGTGGTCGCCCTACTACCTCCTGCTTTCAAGGTTCGTCTCATGGTGGTGGTCGTTCTTCGGGCAGGCCTTAGTGCCAACTTTGTGGCAAGTATGGTCATATGGTTGTTTCGTGTTGGCACTGTTTCGATGAAAAGTTCAAAGGTGTCACCTCAGCTCTTCAACCTCCAATTGATTCCACCCCAGAAACCAATGCTATTTGGGACACTGAGCAGCTTGCTCAACTGTATGAACCATTTTTTCCTGCTTATAATCCAACACCCTCTTTGGAGAAACCTCTAGTCACTAAGACCATACAAGTTTACTCTCTCGTTGCCACTGATCCAGCTACTAATGTCCTCTGATTGTATACCGACTCTGGAGTAACCCATCATGTCACCAAGGATCTTGCAGCCATGACCATTGCCAAGCCTTTTTCTGGCCAGAGTAAGGTGCATTTAGGTGACAATACACCTCTTCCCATTACTCATATTGGTTCCTCAACTATTGCTGCATCTAATCAACCTTTAATTCTTGATAAGCTGCTAAGAGTTTCTTAGATTACTTAAAATTTGTTGTCTGTCTCTAAATTTACATGTGATAATGATGTGTTCCTGAAATTTCACCCTAATGTGTGCTATATGAAGGATAAAGAAACAGGGTCCGTGTTGTTACAAGGAGTTCAAGAGTGTGGTCTATATCACTTTCCTTTTTTGTCGGTTGTTTAAACAGTATCGGCTTCCAGTTCTTTTCCAAATAAGTCTACTCATCCTTATTGGCTTTGGCACAGGTATCTAGGACATCTAGCTCCTGATATAATCAGATCAATCTTCTCTAAAGAAGTTTCTCTTGTTCCTGAAGCAATATGTCAAGCATGTCAAATGGGAAAATTTCATGCCCTCCCATTCAACTCCTCCACTACTGTCTACTCTACACCCTTCGAGCTTGTTATGATTGATGTTTGGGGTCCTGCTCCCATTGCCTTATTTGGTTTTCGATATTACATTTCCTTTGTTGATATGTTTTCTAAAAGTTGTTGGACATACTTTTTTAGAAGCAAAAGTGAAACAACTCATGTATTTGACATGTTCTTAGCCTTAGTAAAAACTTAATTTTCATCTACCATTAAAGTTGTCCAAACAGATGAGGGTGGGGAATTTTAGGCCATTGTCTCTAAGTTACATTTTCTAGGTATTCAACACCGAGTTACATGCCTTTATACTTCTCAACAAAACGATGTTATCGAGCGTAAGCACAGACAAATTATTGAAACAACATTGTGCCTTCTTGCTCAGGCTTTCATCCCACTAAGTTATTGGTCGTATGTAGTCTTGAGTGCCACCTACATTATCAACAGGCTTCCATCTCAAGTTCTTGGAAAAATCTCTTCTTATGAAGTTCACCATAACACCTCCTCAAAAGTCAGGAGCCTTTGTCTCTAACCCAGTTCCAGTTATGTTAGAACCTGCCCCTAAACCACTTCCAGCTGCTGCACCAAATGTTTGCAGATCTCCCCCACCTTTTCCCCTATTTCCTCCTCCAAGAAGGGCTGACCCTATACCGGATGATATCCAGTAGCAACCAGCTCGTTCCCGATACTCAACCACAAGAAGCTCACCCTACTCACAATACTCTACCACAGAAAGCTCCCCCTGCACCTCTGAGCATCGAGACAAACAACCCTATTTCAGCTGATTTACCTACTCATGCAACACATCATCCAGATCCATAACACGCGTCGTATAGTGTTAAAAATTAATTCCTTATTATCAAATAAATAATAGAAAATTAAATATAGTAAAAGAGAAGTAAGGGTCGATCCCACAGGGACTAGAAACTTCTTGATTACACTTGTTTGATCGGTGATCCAAGAATATTGAATGATGTTTTAAGTAAAAGTGGTGTTGTTGAATATAATGAAACTAAATAATTGAAGAGAATAAAACAAAGAAAGTGATTTAATTATAATAAAAACTGGCCTTAGGCTTTCGTTTTAATTCAATCATAACGGATTATCAGAAAATATTTTTCACTTTGAGATTTTATGTCGGTACTTAGCATTCAAGGTTCAATCCTTGAAGCAAAACTTTCAAAACAAAATACCCTATTTCTATCTTTGATATTGGTTTTATGGATTAATCCACCAACACTATGTTTGTAGATAAAACATTTAAATCGTTTGAACCGACTTGGATTATGTTATTTCAATAATAACTGATCCAATCTTAGTTTTCTTTTTAGCAATCAATTTGCTAATGTGTTCCCAGGAAGTCGAATTTGCTTCAATAGCCGATCTTTCCTCCCACACAATTAATCAAATCAACGTCTTGACCAAAGTCAATCTTTAGTTTTGAAATCAATTTGATTTAAAAATAAGTTCAAGAAAAAACTTAAATAAATAAAAAGACGAAGTTATTAATGTGCTTTTAAATCCTCACGTTTGGATCGAGTCATTGCTTAAGCCCTTTGTTGCGTGTAAAATAGGTTGCGCAATTAGTGCAAGTGTACATGTCGTAAGTAATAAAGTGATAAGTATATCAAATATCGTCTCCACAGGGATTGATAGATTTAATATATTTTCTTTCATCTTCTCGCTTTGCGAAATAAATAAAATAAAAGACACAAATTATTTGAGTATTTTGAAGTAAACTAAATAACTTGAATAAAAAAGAAAGCTAAATAATGAGAATAGAAACAAAATTAGAAAATGGTCAGGATCCAGTTGTGTTGTATTGTGGATTCAATTGACTTGTTTCTGTCCAAATACGATCACACAACACTGCCTCGGCAACACTACAGTTTTACTGCCTCGACAGTGATGATTTTCGTCCGCCGCGGCAATCCCTTGCTCTTGGGTGGACTTTACCAAGATTAGGTAAAGTGTCCTCTGATGATTCCGCTTATCCTTAAGTCAAAGTATTGTTGATGACTAGTCCTTGATGATACCTCTCGGCGTGAATCAATTGTAATCACTAACCAATCTCACACTTCTTTTAGGCGCTGAAACTCTAACCTATCCCTAGGCCTAGTTAGTATTTTCCGACTAGAAAAATACCGTACTTATTCCTTTCGTGAATCTAACTCTCCCGATATTAGATAAATAGATTTCTCACAAACTTCTCTCCCGAGCTTGAATACAAGAACAATGAATAGCAAAGAATAAGCAAACCTTGATATTTTATTGCATGAAACAAGAAAACAAAGTTCAATCTCTTCTCACCAATACTCTACAACTTTCACCTAAGCCTTAAAGAATTTAGAAAACAATGAAAATAAAGAAAACTCTAAAAACTAAGGTGAACTCTTCTCTCTCGTCCGACTCTCCTTCTTCCTTGGGCGACACCTTCTTTATATAGGCTTGGCCTAGGGCAAACCTTTCCAAAGAAGGAATACAACTTGGAGTAAAACACAAGTTAAGTACATAAATAAAAGATATTTGTTTTATTTCCTAGTTTATTCTCACAAGGATTCTTTTCCCGCGTGGCCTTTGACCTTGACTTTTCGTGTGTTTCCCAGCTTTGATTCTTATGCTGCTTGTCTTAGAACGTCCACCTTATTTTTCTCTTCAGATCGTCTACAATATTGGTACTTATTCATCAGGTGTTGCCGCGGCCTCAGATACTATCGTGGCCTCAGGTACTACCGCGACATCAGGTCTACCTGCAAATACATAAAGGTGCATTAAAGCTAACATTTTCTATAAATATCATCTTTATATGTCACCAAAGCAGAATATCCAAATATCACACATTAAAGTCATGGATTAGTCCAAATAGGTATAGATTAAGTAATTATTGTCCATGAAAGGTGTGAAAGTGATAATCTTTTGAGCACTTATCACCCCCCCAAACTCGAACTATTGCTTGTCCTCGAGTAATGCAAACCATCAAATTGCCAAACCTTATTCTCTATTGGTCTTACATTTTCATCTATTCTCTCCACCATGACTAAGCCTATTCTTGAGCCTTAACCCTTCGTTTACCCAAGGACTTACTTGGAATCAAGCTATAAGATTTTGTGAGTGTATGAGTTTTTTTTGGACAAGTTTGATTAAAGGCTTTATTAGACAAACTCTAAGTTCAAGACAAGTAGACTTGAAATTAATATTCTCTTCTTATAACAAAAATTACTTGAGCCAATTTCGGTCACCTCAAGGATTGTGTTTTCTCATCAAGATATATATTTTTTAAGCATACTAGAGCCAATTTCGAGCACCTCTAGCATGAAGAAGAGTGATTTCTAGAGCCAGTAATGGGCACCTATTGCCAACATTTCCAAAAATCTAAGTCTCTATCACCTAAGTTCATTCAAAGAACTCCTATAATCAAACAAGTCTCAAAAGTGTTTTTAGAGTCAATCTTATTGATAAGTGCTCAATTCACTATCTCTTTTTACACCTTTGATGGACAATAATCACTTAATCTATACCTACTTAGACTAATGCATGTGCTTAATATGAGATATTTAGGTAACTTACTTTTGTAACATATAAAAATAATATTTATAAAAAAGACAAGCTTTACTGCACTTTTATGCATTTGCAGGAATATTTATTGCCGCGATAGCACCTGAAGGACAAGTAACGATATTGTAGGTGAGCTGAAGAGAAAAATGAGGTGGACGTTTCTAGACAAGCAGCACAAGGATCAGAGCTGGAAGCGAGTAGAAAGCTAAAGTCAAAGGCCACATGGGAAGAAAATCCTAGTGGGAATAAACTTGGAAATAAAACAAATATTTTTATTTACTTGACTTGTGTTTTACTCCAAGTTGTATTCCTACTTAGGAAAGGTTTGTCCTAGGCCAAGCCTATATAAACCATAGCCGTCCAAGGAGAAAGGGCATCAATCACATCGGAGACTAGATAGCCGAATTCATCTTAGATTTTAGAGTTTTCTTTACTTTTCATTATGTACTAATTTCCTTTAGGCTTAGGTGAAAGTTGTAGAGTATTAGTGAGAAGAGATTGAACTTTGTTTCTTGTTTTAATACAATAAAATATCAAGGTTTGCTTATTCTTTGCCATTCTTTGTTCTTGCATTCAAGCTCGGTAGAGAAGTTTATGAGTAATCTATTTATCTAATATCGGGAGAGTTAGATTCATGAAAGGAATAAGTACGATATTTTTCTATTCAAAAAATAATAACTCGTCCTAGGGATAGGTTAAAGTTTCAACGGTTAAAAGAAGTGTGAGATTGGTTGGTGATTATAATTGATTCACGCCGGGAGGTATCATCAAAGATTGATCATCAACAGTACTTCGACTTAGGGATAAGCGGAGTCATCAAAAGACACTTTGTCGAATTTTGGTAAAGTCCACCCAAGAGCAAGAGATTGCCGCGGCGGATGACACTTATCGCTGTCGAGGCAGTAAAACTGTAGTACTGTCATGGCAGTGTTATGTGATTGCATTTGACAAAAACAAGTCAATTGAATCCACTATACAACACAACTGGATCCTGGCCACTTTCTCATTTTGATTATTCTATTATTATTTAGTTTTCTTTATTCAAGTTATTTAGTTTATTCCAAACCAATTATTCCGTGTTTTTACTTTATTTGTTTTATAGAGCAAGAAGACGAAAGAAGATATATTAAGTAGACCAATCCCTGTGGAGACGATACACGATAATACTTATCACTTTATTACTTGCGACATGTACACTTGCACTATTTGCGCACTTTTTTGCACGTAATAAGTTTTTGACGCCGTTGCCGAGGATTGGCAACTAAAGTTTGATTTCCTTATTTTCTTGTTTTTAGTTATTTTTATTTTTATTTTACTTTGGATCTTTTTGGTGTATGACCAGGGCAAACCCAAGCAACCCTTTGTACGATTTAGATTCAGAGATTGAACGCACACGTCAAAGATTGAGAAGACAAATCCAAGCAGCTATGGCAGATAACCTAGCCGAGCAAAACTTTCCCGTAGGCAATGGAGGCCTTCCGCCGCCACTATTGCTCACTGTCAGAGATTTCCTGGAAGAGTATTTGAATGGGTTAAATCCTGGAGTTGTCACACTAGAAATCGAAGCAGCCCACTTTGAACTGAAACCTGTCATGTTCAATATGTTCAATACTATTGGACAGTTCGGTGGGTCTTTGATAGAAGATGCCAGGCAACATCTCAAATCATTCATGGAGATTTGTAATTCCTTCAAAATCCAAGGAGTCCATGAAGATATTTTGAGACTAAAATTGTTTCCCTATTCACTGAGGGAAAGGGCAAAAACCTGATTAAATAGCATTCTAACAGGATCTATAGGATCTTAGAGTGAACTTTGTCATGATTTCATTACACGTTTTAATCCTACCAATTTATATGACCGTATCCGTAATAAAATTACTTCTTTTCGACAGGCAGATGATGAATCAATGTGTGAGGCATGGGAGCGCTATAGGGAGCTACTGCACAAGTGTCCTTTGCATGGATTCCCATTGTGGAAACAAGTGACCATGTTTTACAATGCCACCAATGCCCCAACAAGAATGATGTTAGATGCCTCTGCCAATAGAACACTCATTGATAAAGCTCGGGAAGCTATCGAAATCTTAAACAAACTCGTAAAGAATGATTTTCAATTCCCTACATCTAGGCGAGGAGGAGTAAGACGCTAAGCTACCGTAAATGAGTTGAAAACATCTAATTCACTGGCTGCACAATTGGCCTCTCTTACTAAGATGATGCAGGACATGCAAATACAGCACAATATCCATGAGATTAAGGCAATAGATTCTTTTTATAATTTATGTGGAGGTAACCATAGTTCTTCTGAATGTATGCAGAATCAGGAATCTAGCTTTTATGTTGGAAACTATAATTGGAACAACATGATGTCAAACAAATACAATCCAGCATGGAAAAGACATCCCAACTTCTCATGGAGTAATCCTAACAATGCCTTGAATCCAACTACTCAACCCTCAGGTTTCCAGCAACCAATACAAATTCAACATCTGCCGCAGTTGTAGGTACAACAACCAATACCGCCACAGCAGATGCATCAGCAGCAGCCTGCAAATTCACTTGAAAATTCTCTTAAGGCCTTTATGATAAAAACAGAATCATACATGGCAGAGAATAACAACTTTATGAAAAGAACTGATGCATTCATAAATAAAGCTGAGATGAGGTTGCAGAACCAAGAGGCAGCTATTAAAGCAATGGAAACTCAGGTTGGGTAGTTTGCTCAAAATATAAATACTAGACCACAAGGAGGATTATCCAGCAATACTTAAGTTGCAAAGGTAATGGGCCATGAACAATGTAAGGCAATCACTACTAAGAGTGATCTACAACTTAAGGAGATGTTAGGAAACTCAGCAGACAATGTCCCACCAGTAGAACAAGAAGAATCCGATAAAAAGGACTTGGATGCTGAACCTAAAGATCATAACACAGAAATCCCAGCAGAAAGCACTGCCACGACAAATAAATTGGCAGTACCATGCCCAGCGGCAGAAACATCAAAAGACCCAATGGTGCCAGGTATAAAATTCCAAACTAATAAGACACTAGAAGAGATGCGACCACCACCACCTTTTCCACAAAGGTTAAAAAGGAATAAACAGGACTATCAATTTAAAAAATTCTTAGACATCTTAAAGCAAGTCCACATTAACTTGCCATTTGATGAAGCAATAGAACAAATGCCAAACTATGTCAATTCTTAAAAGACATTGTATCTAAGAGAAAAAGGCTTGGTGAGTTTGAAACAATGGCTGCAACTGAAGGATGCATGGCAATGCTTCATAATCGCATGCCTCCTAAATTGAAGGATACTGGATGCTTATACCTTGTGCGATAGGAAATTACTATGAAGGAAAGACCTTATGCGACCTTGGAGCAAGTGTTGAGATATTGATTTTGATATAATAATTGAAAAATGTTTTGGACTAATTTGAAAAGATTCAAAAATGATTCTTATCTTCAAACAACTTGAAAATAAGTTTGAAAAGTTTTTGAGAGATTTTAGAAGTGTTTGAAATGTTTTTTAAAATAGTTAAAATTGAGTTTTAAATGAAAGTTTCGAAACCTCCTTTAAAGGTTTCGAAACCTCTCAGGGCAGTCTCAAATAGTTTGCTACTGGAATAAAAGTCTCAGAACTTTTAGCAAAAAGTTTGGAAACTTTTGATGAAATGTTTCGAAACCTTGATAAAGGTTTCGAAACCTTAGACCTGTAACGGATATAATTTTTGAATTGCTTAAAGATTTCCAAACCTCTGGTAAAGGTTTAGAAACAGTTTTGCAAAAGTTTCGAAACCTCTGGTAAAGGTTTCAAAACCTCTGTGAAGGTGAAAATTTAATGCTCAACTTTTTGACTTCCCAACGGCTCCAAAACATCCCCAATGACTATAAATGGCTAGAATATGATTCCACACTATAAAAGCAAGCTTGGGACACTTGAAGAAGGTTAGAGAACATATCCAAGCTTCATGATCAAGAGAAATTAGATTTTAAGTCTTATTTCTTCATTTCTCTTGTATATAGTTTATAGAGATTGTTTTAATTATTTTATTTTTTATACTCTTGTGAGCTTAATTGTGTAAACACCCACCTTTGTGAGGTACTTAATTTACCAAACAAATCCCTTTGTAAAAGGAGAGGTTCTAGTTTAGCCTTAGACAAAAACTAGAGTTGGTTCTATCTTAGCCAAGTCCAAAAGATAGGGTTATAACGGTTATCCCTTTAACCGATGAAAAGGTTAAGTTTATTAGTGAATTGGTTGAAATCCTTAGTGGTGTGCTAAGGTAGTGGATGTAGGCGTGGCCGAACCTCTTTAAAATCCTTGTGTCTTTTGCCTCATTCTTTCGATTTTAGTAAATTCAACCAAGAACCATAAACAATCCTCTTGATGGTAATCGATGATCGATTCGAGCTTGTGCATCAATGACTTTCAATTGGTATCGGAGCCTCGTCTCCATCGATTCAAATTAACATCCGGGAGCAAATATCCATCGCTCGAAGCCTTTCGTTTAAGAAAATGGCTTGCTTTGAAGAAGACCGCTCTATCACGTGTCCTCCGCTCTTTGAAGGAGAAAGCTACTTCCAATGGAGAAACATCATGAAGCTATTCATCAATTCCCATGATTTTAAAGTTTGGGACATTGTTGAAGATGGCTACACCGAAGCTCCTAAAAAGAAGAAGAATTAACGAAGTATAAATGACGCGAAGGCAAAGTTAAGTGCCAAGACGATGCACATCCTTCTTTGTGGCCTTAATGAAGACATCTCAAAGAAAGTCTCCACATGCAAGAGTTCCAAAGAAATGTGGGAGAAACTTGAGAGACTCTATGGCAAAGAAGAGAAGAAAGATGGAATGCCATCAAGTGCAAACCTTCTCCAAACAACCAAGGTGGAAGGTGTTTTGGCTCTCGATGAGCCCGAGGTATCTTCTAACTCTAAAGAATCTAATTCATATTCTTTTGATGAGTTACAAGATGTATTTGATGAATTATTTTTGGAATTTGAGACCATGAATTCCAAATTTAAGAAAATGATTTCAAAACTTGAAATTGGAAATGATTTTCTTTTGAAATCAAAAATCGATTTTGAAAGTCAAAATAAAATTTTGAAAAATGATTTAGAACTTTCAAAAACAAAGAATGAAGATTTTCAAAAAGAAAATTTTGATTTAACAGTTAAGTTTGATATCTTAATAAAAGAAAAAGAAATCATTTCAAATAATTCATCTTGTCTCATAATGACAAATTGCTCACATTGTCATTATCATGGTCATTCCTTGCATACTTGTCCTATAAAGAAAAGAAAAAAACTTATAGGATTAAGTATGGGTTCTTAAGGGAACTAAAGACATTATACTTAATGCAAATGGATCTAAAGCAATTTGGATACCAAAATCCAAATAAATATCTTTTGTAGGTGTGTGGAGAAATGGAAAACATATCAAAGATCGAAGAATGCTCAAGTCACACACATGAAGGAATTGAGTAACCTCTAAGCTTATTGCTTTTGTTATTTATATTTGGTTGCCTATTTTTTTTATAAATGTGCATGTATTATTACTTACTTATTTTTTAAATACCTGACATTTTATGATGCTTTATGCATATGAATCACATTGTTTCGTTCTTGTGTTTGCATAAAGATTTAAAGTCTTGGATAAATTGAATATTCATGTGTTCTTAAATTGATTTATTTTAATATAACATTGAAATTCAATATCTTTTAAGTGTCGAGCTTTTGAGCCTATTTTTGGAATGCTTTGAGTAAGGGGAGCTATTTTAAACAATTTTTTTTTAAAATTCCTTTTTGTTATGAGCTCTAAAATTTTTTAAACTTTGTTTGAACCATTTTTGATATAACAAAAAGGGGGAGAATGTTTTGAAAAATTAGTTTTTCAAATGAATAAAGGGGAGCATTAATGTGCTCAAAGCTTTAATTTTCTTATTCAAATTTTGTTTAACAAAGGGGGAGCTATCTTAAAAACAATTTTTCAAGTTAGTTTTATTATATCAAAAAGGGAGAGATTATTGAGACATTGATTTTGATATAATAATTGAAAAAAATTTTGGACTAATTTTAAAAGAATTCAAAAATGATTCTTATGTTCAAACAACTTGAAAATAAGTTTGAAAAGTTTTTGAGAGATTTTAGAAGTGTTTGAAACGCTTTTTAAAATAGTTAAAATTGAGTTTTAAATGAAAGTTTCAAAACCTGCTTTAAAGGTTTCGAAACCTCTCAGGGCAGTCTCAAACATTTCGCTACTGGAATGAAAGTCTTGGAACTTTTAACAAAAAGTTTGGAAACTTTTGATGAAAAGTTTCAAAACCTTGATAAAGGTTTCGAAATCTTAGACCTATAACGGCTATAATTTTTGAATTGCTTAAAGTTTTTCAAACCTCTGGTAAAGATTTGGAAACAGTTTTTCAAAAGTTTCGAAACCTCTGGTAAAGGTTTCGAAACCTCTGTGCAAGTGAAAATTTAATGCTCAACTTTTTGACTTTCCAACGGCTCCAAAACATCCCAACAGCTATAAACGGCAAGAATATGATTTCACACTATAAAAGCAAGCTTGGGACACTTGAAGAAGGTTAGAGACATATCCAAGCTTCATGATCAAGGGAAATTAGATTTCAAGTCTTATTTCTTCATTTCTCTTGTATATAGTTTATAGAGAGTGTTTTAATTGTTTTATTCTTTACACTCTTGTGAGCTTAACTGTGTAAACACCCACCTTTGTGAGGTACTAGGTTTACCAAACAAATCTCTTTGTAAAAGGAAAGGTTCTAGTTTAGCCTTAGACAAAAACTAGAGTTGGTTCTATCTTATCCAAGTCCAGAAGATAGGGTTGTAACGGTTATCCCTTTAACCGATAAAAAGGTTGAGTTCATTAGTGAATTGGTTGAAATCCTTAGTGGTGTGCTAAGGTAGTGGATGTAGGCGTGGCCGAACCACTCTAAAATCCTTATGTCTTTTGCCTCATTCTTTCGATTTTAGTAAATTCAACCAAGAACCATAAACAACCCTCTTGACGGTAGTCGGTGACCGATTCGAGCTTACGCATCAACGCCTTTCAACAAGCATAAATTTGATGCCTAAATATATGTTCCAAAAGCTTGGAATAGGAAGGGCAAAACCTACAACCGTGATACTCCAATTAACGGATAGATCATATGTGCAACCTGAAGGAAAGTTCGAGGACATACTGGTAAGGGTGGATAAATTTATTTTTCTAGCTGACTTCCTTGTTCTTGATTGTGAATCAGATGACAATGCTCCGATCATCCTGGGGAGACCTTTTCTAGCCACTGGACGCACTCTTATTGATATGGAAAAAAGAGTTGACAATGAGGATTAATGACCAGCAAGTCAAACACAATATTTTCCAAATCCTGAAAAGACATGATGATCTAGAAGAATGCCAGATACTTTACAATACAGATGCAGGTAGCATAATACCCTGTCTCAGCAACCACTGCCTCGGTAGTAATCTTGGCAATATACCACAGATCTGCCTCGATAGTAATATTGATGACTATTACAGTAGAGTTTTGGACAGTGTGGATACACCAGAGATTGAGGAAGCTAATTGGTCAGCACACCTTCCAGGTAAGTACTTCGAACCCTTAGATTACCCAAGAAAGGATGGAAAATCTATAAGGAACCATTGGTTATGGAATTAAAACCCTTACCTGAAAAATTAAAATATACTTATTTGGGAACCAACCACACAATGCCCGTAATTATTTCTTCTGAGTTGTTGCATGTAAAAAGTGCGCAAGTAGTGCAAGTGAACACGTTGCAAGTAATAAAAATAATAAGTATTGTCAGATATCGTCTCCACAGGGATTGATCTACTTAATATGTCTTCTTTTGTCTTCTTGCTCTGTAAAAGAAATAAAATAAAGAACACAAATGATTTTGGGTTAAGTGAACTAAATAACTTGAAAAACTAAATAAGAAAATAATCAGATAAAGAAAATGGCCAGGATTCAGTTGTGTTATATAGTGGATTCGATTGACTTGTTTCTTTCCAATGTAATCGCGCAACACTGCCTCGGCAGTACTGTAGGTTACTGCCTCAACATCGATGATGCTCGTCCGCCGTGACAATCCCTTGCTTTTGGGTAGATTTTACCAAAGTTCGGCAAAGTGTTCTTTGATGACTCCGCTTATCCCTAAGTCGAAGTACTGTTGATGATCAGTCCTTGATGATATCTCCCAGCGTGAATCAAATATAATCATCAACCAATCTCACATTTCTTTTAGCCGTTGAAACTCTAACCTATCCCTAGGCTGAGTTAGTATTTTTTGATTGAAATACCGTACTTATTCCTTTCGTGAATCTAACTCTCCTGATATTAGATAAATGGATTACTCACAAACTTCTCTCCCGAGCTTGAATGCAAGAACAAAGAATGACAAAGAATAAGCAAACCTTGATATTTTATTGAATTTAAACAAGAAAAAAAGCTTAATCTCTTGTCACTAATACTGTACAACTTTCACCTAAGCCTAAAGAAAATTAGAACATAATGAAAAGTAAAAGAAAACTCTAAATCTAAGATGAAGTCGTCTCTCTAGTCTATGTCGTATTCTTAGTGCTCTCTTCCTTGGGCGGCTTATGGTTTATATAGGTTTGGCCTAGGGTAAACCTTTCCTAAGTAGGAATATAACTTAGAATAAAACACAATTCAAGTACATAAATAATAATATTTCTTTTATTTCCAATTTTATTCCCAGTAGGATTCTTTTCCCGCGTGGCTTTTGACTTGGGCTTTCTAATTGCTTCCCAGTTCTGATCCTTATGCTGCTTATCCAGAAACGTCCAGCTCATTTTTCTCTTTAGCTTGCCTATAATATCAATACTTTTCCTTTAGCTACTACCTCGGCATCAGGTCCTGCCTCGGCTTCAATTGCTGTTGCGGCAATATATATTCCTGCAAATGCATAAAAATGCAGTAAAGCTTTCCTTTTCTATAAATATCATCTTTATAAGCCACAAAAGCATAATATCTAAATATCTCACATTAAGGACATGCATTAGTCCAAGTAGGTGTAGATTTAGTGATTATTATCCATGAAAGGTGTAAAAAGTGATAGTGAATTGAGCACTTATTACACGCCCAAACTCGAACTACTGCTTGTCCTCAAGCAATACAAACCATCAATTTATCAAACCTTACTCTCTCTTGGCCTCATGTTTGCATCTATTCTCCCCACCATAACTATGCCTATTCTTAAGACTTAACCTTTCGGTTACCCAAGGATTTACCCGGAAACAAGCTATAAGATTTTGTGAGTGTGTGCGTTTTTGTGGACAAGTTTTGTTAAAGGCTTTCTTAGACAAAACCTAAGTTTAAGAAAATTAGACATGGATTTAGTGTTCTCTTCTTAAAACAATAACTTCTTGAGCCAATTTCGGGCACCTCAAGGATTGTGTTTTCTCATCAATATTTCCTCCTTTCTTTTGACAAACTTTTTAGTATACTAGAGTCAATTTCTGGCACCTCTAGCATGAAGAAGAGTGATTCATAGAGCCGATGATAGGCACCTCTAGTCACATTTTCAAAAATCTAAGTCTTTATCACCTAAGTTCATTAAAAGAATTCCTATAATCCAACAAGTCCCAAAAGTGTTTTTAAGATTAACCTTATAGCAAGCTTCTAAGTTTTCTTCCTTAAGTATCCTAAAGTTAAGCCTTCTAAATAGGACTTAATCATGGTAAAGAAAAAGATTCCTATAGCCTTAAAAGAATAAACTAAGGCAATACTGATGTAGATGCAGTGCAAAAGTATGGACAATAATTCAAGTAAGGTGGTGGACATAATTTTTTTTTTGAAAAACCATTTAAATACTTTCTTTCATGGCAAGGCCTCGACAGTGAATTGTCTCAGTAGTGGATCTACACCCTCAAACTCGAACCAAACATTGTCCTCAATGGTTACATTAATGGCACACATTAGAAAAAAATATGAAAATGAACAAGTAAAGATAAAAGCAGCATAAATATGTAAAGATTAAAGAGACTCCGAAGAACTACTGTTGACAATCAGTTTTCGAGGTCTTGCTGCTGACTGTTTCATTTTTGGTGAAGGTGATGGTGATGGCTGTGTTTTTGCTTGTCGGGGCGGCTGAACTCTTGTAGGTGGTGTCCGTTGCATTGGAGAGTCCACTTCTTCTCCTTCTTGTTCTTTGATAGTTTCTTCGGTAGGCATTATATCCATCCCGCTAGCATCTTTAACATTCATTGCCTCGACATATTGAGTGCTTGGCCCAACAACGGTTGAAGATTGATGTACATAGGCATCTATTTCTTCCGAGAGGCTGCCCATGATGATGGGGGATCTTGGTGGAGTATTAAAGATTGCTCTCCTCTTTGATAGCCGGTGGCTGGCAGATAATGCCGCGGCAGAGTTGATGCGTGTCAAATATGTACAATTTTTGCAAGTGAACACATCGCAAGTAATAAAGTGATGAGTAAATTAGATATCGTCTCCACAGGGATAGGTGTACTTAATATGTCTTCTTTTGTCTTCTTGCTCTGTAAAGAAAATAAAGATACAAATAATTGAGTTTTGATTAAACTAAATAAAGTAATTAAAGAAAGATAAATAGAATGAGATTAAATTGAGAAAGAGGCAGGATCCAGTTGTGTTGTATAGTGGATTTGATTGATCTGTTTCTGTCCAATGCAATTCTACTACACTACCTCGGTAGTACTGCAGATTACTGTCTCGGCAGCAGTAGTGTTCTCTACCGCGGCAATCCCTTTCTCTTGGACAAATTTACCAAAGTTCGGCAAAGTGTACTTTGATGTCTCTGCTTATCCCTAAGTTGAAACACTATTGATGATTAGTCCTTGATGATAGCTCCCGACGTTAATTAATTATAACCAACAACCAATCCAACACTTCTTTTAGCCGCTAAAACTCAAACCTATCCCTCGGACGAGTTAGTATTTTCCAATCAAGTCAAATACCGTACTTACTCCTTTTGTGAGTCTAACCCTCTCGAGTCTAGACAAATAGATTACTTACAAACTTCTCTCCCGAGTTTGGATGTAAGAACAAAGAATGGCAAAGAGTAAGCAAACCTTGATATTTTATTGCATTGAAAACAAGAAACAAGATACAATCTCTTCTCACTAATACTTAACAACTTTCACCTAAACCCTAAGAAAGCTTAGAACATGATGGAAATAACAATGGTTCCTAGGGTGATCTCTCTCAATTCGGCTCCCTTATTCCCTTGGACGACTATGCCTTATATAGGCTTGGCCTAGGTCAAACCTTTCCTAAGTAGAGTACAACTTGGAGTAGGGAACAAGTCATGTACATAGGTTAAATATTTCCAAGTTTAATTCTTCTAGAATGTTTTCCCGTGTAGCCTTGTCTTTGTGCTTTCCTTGTGTTATTCAGCTCTGATCCTTGGGCTTCTTGTCCAGCAATGTTCTCTTTATTTTTCTCATCAGTTTGCTAGCCATATCTCTAATTGTCCTCTACTAGCTCGGCATCAGGTCCTACCTCGGCCTCAGTTTGCTGCCGTGGCAATACTTGTTCCTGCACAGATATAAAAATATAGTAAAATATGCCTTTTATACAAATATTATCTTTAATAGCATAGTTCCTAAATATATCAAATTAAGTATATGCATTGGTCCAAGTAGGTGTAGAATTGATGTTTAATGCCCATGAAAAGTGTAGAAAGTGATAGTGAGTTGAGCACTTATCACGCCCCCAAACTCGAACTATTGCTTGTCCTCAAGCAATGCAAACCATCAATTTGTCAAACTCTATTCTCTCTTGGGCTTATGTTTCCATCTATTCTCCCTACCATAACTATGTCTATTCTTTAGACTTAACCTTTCGGTTACCTAAAGGTGTACCTAGAAGACAAACTATAAGGTTTAGTGTGTGTGCGTTTTTGTGGAGAAGTTTGATTAAGTGCCTTCTTAGATAAACTCTAAGTTCAAGACAAATAGACTTGGATTTAGTGTACTCTTCTTAAAAAAACAATTTCTTGAGCCAATTTCGTGCACCTCAAGTATTGTGTTTTCTCCTTCTTATTTTCTTATTTCTTTTACTATTCTTTAAAGAATACTAGAGCCAATTTCGGGCATCTCTAGTATGAAGAAGAGTATTTCCTAGAGCCGATTATAGGTACCTCTAGTCACCTTTCCAAAGATCTAAGTCTTTATCACCTAAGCTTATTAAACGAATTCCTATAGCCAAACAAGTCCCAAAAGTGTTTTTAAGTTCAACCTTATAGTAAGCTTCTAAGTTTTTCTCCTTAAGTATCCTAGAATTAAGCCTTCAAAACAGAACCTAACTATGGTAAGGAGAAAGATTTCTATTGCCTTAAAGAATAAACTAAAACAATATTGATGATGGGCAGTTCAAGAGTATGATCAACAATTTCAAGTAAAGTGGTGGACATAAAAAAATTTATCACTAAAAACTCCCTTTTCATGGCAAGGCCGCGGTAGTGAATTACCTCGGCAGTGGCTCTATACCCCCAAACTCAAACTAAGCATTGTCCTTAATGCTTAACTTAGGGGCAAGCAGTAGGGAACAAAATATAAAAAGGAAAATAGAACATTATAAAAATAGCATAAAAAAATCATAAGGACTCCGAGGAGTTGCTGCTAACTATCTTCTTTCTAGGCCTCCCAACCGATTCTTTTATTCTAGATCCTTGTGCTAGTGATGATTGTGTTTTTGCTTATCGGTGTGGCTGAACTCGACTGGGTGGTGTCCTTTGTAAAAGAGCATTGACTTCCTCCCCTTCTTCATCTTCGATAACTTCTTCAGTGAGCATTATATCTGTCCCTCATGTTTCGGCATCTGTTGCTTCTGCCGTGGCATGCTGGGTGGTAGGCTCGGCAGTGGACGAACTTTGATGGATGTAGGGATCAATTTCTGCCAAGAGGCTAGCCATAGATCTCGGTGGGGAGCTGAAAACTACTCTTCTCTTTGAAGTTCTTCGGCTGGCAGATGATGCCGCGGGAGTGTTTGCTGCCCTAGATGGGCCAGCAGCATGGAACGGTCTCTGTGGTCTAGCATGGAAGAATGGTATCGGCCCTCCTGGGGCTGGGGTTGTTTCGGTGTAGGGTGCTGCTGTGACGAATATGTTGGGAGGAAAGTCCAGAAACTGCACTTTTTGGTTTGGGAAGTTGTTGCTCATCATCTGGGCTAAGGCAGTGTTGAAGTCCCTCTGGTACTCCATGTACCGTTGCTGTCGAAGGTCCATGGATGCTATTTTATAGAGGATCTCCTGGTAGGGTTTTGCTGTAGCAGCAGTGCGAGTAGCACCAGATGTGGCTGTCTTGTATTGGGCCCTGACAGAAGTCTCTGCAATGTAGGGCTGTGGTGTTTCCTGGACAAGTTCTGCCTGAGTGATTTGCATCACTTTATGGAAAAAGTCTCTAGTCCATCCTTTCTTCTGAGTTGTGATTTCATCGTTATCTTCTGTTGGTACTCCGCAGTAATACACAAACCTGTGATCAAACATAGAAAATTTAAGGGTTCTCTTTCTTTCTTACTGCACTCGTATATTTCTCGTAGAATGATTTCTCCCACGTTGATTCTCCTTTTGTTGTTGATGGATTGGATTAGAACCAATCTTCTTCGGTCTATCGTGCTATTGTGTGATGTGGGGATAAGGCGTCGCTTGACAAATGTTGTTCACATCTTTGCCTCGGGCTTGAGGTTCTGCCTAGCCATCGATCCTTTATGGGCTCCGGTTTCCCAATTCGTGGCTTTGTAACAAAGGTCATCCTTGATAAATTCGTAATCTTGGTCCGTTACTTCCTCCATAAATTCTGAGTGGATATCTCGTTCAGAAGTTAGGCCGTAGAACTGGTTGATTGTTTCGGCATCAAGGTGGACTGGCCTGCCTCGGTAGTGGACGTAGGGTGAGTCTTTGCTTGGCCAATGTGCGTAGAATTCTCGCACAATCATGGCATTGGCTTGTTCGGGTTGCAGGCAAAAGAGTTGCCATTTTTGATACTTGATTCTGTCGAACAAGTAATGTTCAATACCCAAATTCTCCTCATCACTGTGTTGGAACCCTTGTTCCTCCCACAATTTCCTAGATATGAAGGACCTGTTGAAGCGTTCTTCCACGACGACAGGGGGAATCGAGTGTAAGTTTCCATAGATGAGCAGTGGAGATTTTCTTGAAGATTTTTGGAGAGAAACTTGGAATTTTTCCGAGAAAAATAACAGAGCTGTGAGATTGCAAAGAATATAGTAAGAGAGAGTAATCAATTCTAAAGAAACAAGATTGCAAGAGTGAATAATTCAAGAGGGAGAGATTGCTTATATAGGCCTTGGCAGTATGACCGTTTTAATCCACTAGCCGTTTTGTAGCCGTTTGATTTTTACTGCCTGTTCGCATTTGCTGCCGCAGCGGGAATCATGGCAGATAGCCGTTACACTATTTCTGCCCGTTGAGACTGCTGCGGCTTCTGACACTGTTTACTGCCTCGGCAGAATTCCTGCTATGAACTATTTCTCCTTTATTCTTTCTTATTGCCCTAAAGAAAATTATAAACACCAAAAACTAAAAATAAAAAAGATAAGATAATAAAAACATAAATTCTAAACTAAAGCTAATCCTAATATAAAAATAGAAGGGAAGAGATTATGTTATTGGTGGAGTGCATGCAAATGCATCTCTCAATCTGATTATCTCTTGTTGGCCAGGTTTTTTCTTCAAGTGTTGTCCATTAGCTTTTAGTTCATCCCTTTTTATTCTGATCTTCACTACACCCTCTTTGTCTGGACAGTCTGTTGTGCTGTTGGTTTCCTTCACCTTTGCCTTACTTTTTCTGCCAAAAATTTTGCCATAACAGATATCTAATTTTCTACCGAGCATGTTGCCCAGGCAGTGACTGTTGTAGCAGGATTCCTTTATGTCTGCATCTATGGTGTGAAGGATTTTGTATTCTTCTGCATCATCATACCTTTTCAGATTGTGGAAGGCATTGAGTTTAACTTGTTGGTCATGGACCCTCATAGTTAACTCTCCTTTTTACACATCTATGAGCGTACGTCCAGTGGCAATGAAAGGTCTCCCATGGATGATCGATGCATTATCATCTGCTTCCCAATCAAGGACAAGAAAGTCAGCAGGAAAAATAAACTTATCTACTCTTACCAATGTGTTCTCGATTTTTCCTTCGGGTTGTATGTATGATCGATCTGCGAGTTGGAGCATTACAGTAGTAGGTTTTGTCCTTCCAATTCCAAGCTTTTGGAAGACAGACTTGGGCATTAGATTGATGCTTGCTTCAAGGTCACATAGACCTTCATAGTGGTTACCAATCGCACAAAGGTATGGTAAAGCATCCAGGATCCTTCAATTTTGGTGGCATGCGGTTGTGTAGCATTGCCATGCATCCTTCAGTTGCTGCCACTATTTCAAACTCACCTAGCCTCTTTCTTTTAGACACAATGTCTTTCAAGAATTTAGCATAGTTGGGTATTTGTTCAATTGCCTCAACAAAGGGTAAGTTAATGTGGACTTGCTTTAAGATGTCTAGAAACTTCTTAAATTGGTGATCCTATTTTTGCTTTTTCAACCTTTGTGGGAAAGGTGATGGTGGTCTCATCTCTTCCAGGTCTCATTGGTTTGGAATTTAATATTTGGAACCACTTTGTTTATCACTGTCTTGGCAGCTTGCTGAGGTGCTGCCGAGCTCTCTGCTGGGGCAGTGTTCTCATGATCAGTTTGTTCACCCTCCAAGTCCTCCTTGTCTGATTCCTCTGGTATTGCTGGTGGAACCTTGTTTGCTAAACTTACTAATGTCTCTTTAAGTTGTAAGCCACTTCTTGTAGTGATTGCATTTCATTGTTCATGGCCCATTCCCTTAGCAACTTCAGTATTGCTGGGTAGTCCTCCTTATGGTCTAGTATTCTGTCTTTGAGCAAATTGACCAACTTGAGTTTTCAGTGATTTAATCGCTGCCTCTTAACTTTGCAGCCTCATCTCAGTTCTATTCATGAAGTCATCAGTTCTCTTCATGAAACTACTGTTCTCAGCCATATATGATTCTGTTCTCATTATGAAAGCCTTAAGAGTGTTTTCTAATGAATTCATGGGTTGCTACTGATGAGTTTGCTGCTGTGGCATTGACTGCTGAGCCTGCTGCTGTGGCAGTGGATGCTGATAACCTGAGTCTTGGTTAGTGGGGTTCAAGGCATTATTAGGATTGCTCCACGAAAAATTTGGGTGCCTTTTCCATGCCGGATTATATTTGTTGGACATCATATTATTATTCTGGTTGTAGTTTCCTACATAAAAACTAGATTCCTCATCTTGCATATACTCAGAAGAATTTATCGCTTTAACCTCATGAGTATTTTGCTGCATTTGCATGTTCTGAACCATCTTGGTTAAAGAGGCCAATTGTGCTGCCACCGAGTTGGTAGTTTCTAGTTCATTCACTATGGCTTGGCGTCTTACTCCTCCTCGCCTAGAAGTAGGGAATTAAAAATCGTTTCTTGCGAGTTTGTTCAAAATCTCAATAGCTTATTCCGGAGCTTTGTCAAGGGGTGTTGCATTTGCCGAGGCATCTAACATCATCCTTGTCGAGGCATTAGTGGCATTGTAGAACATGGTTACTTGCGTCCATAGTGGAAATCCATGCAATGGACATTTGTTCAGTAACTCTCTGTGGTGCTCCCATGACTCGTACATAGGTTTGTCATCAGTCTATCAAAAAGAGGTAATTTGATTACGGATTCGATCATATAGGTTAGTAGGATTAAAACGCGTAATGAATTCTCGGCAGAGTTCACTCTAAGATCCTATAGATCCTGTCGGAATGCTATTTAACCAGGTCTTGGCCCTATCCCTCAATGAATAGGAAAAAATTTTAATCTCAAAATATCTTCATGACTCCTTGAATTTTGAATGAGTTGCAAACTTCTATGAAGGACTTGAGATGTTGCCTGACATCTTCAGTTGTAGACCCACTAAATTGTCCAATAGTATTAAGCATATTGAACATCACAAGTTTGAGTTCAAAGTGGGTTGCTTCTATTTCTGGTGTAACCACTCCAGGGTTTAATCCATTCAAATCTTCCACCAGAAAATTTCTAACAGTTAACTGCCGCGGTAGTGGTTGTTGTGGAAGGCCTTTATTGCCGGCAAGTAAGTTCTGATTTCCTTGATTTACTTTCATGGCTCCTTGGATCTGTCTCCTCAACCCTTGCTAGGTTCGTTCGATTTCTGGATTAATCTCGTACAACGGATTGCTTGGGTTAGCCCTGGTCATACACCAAAAATAAACCAAGTAAAATAAAAATAAAAAATTAAGATAAAATTAGGGTTGTAAACGAACCGAACGAACAAGAACGATGGTGTGTTCATGTTCATTCGTTTAACTTTAACCGAACAAATGAACGAAAATGAATATAAACAAACACAAATTTTCTCGTTCGTGTTCGTTCGTTATGGATTGTAGCTTGTTCATGTTCGTTTATGTTCGTTTGTTTAAATGATAAATAAACGTAAACAAACATAAATTAACGTAAACGAATGAACATAAATGAACATAAACCAACATAAACGAACGAACATAAATAAACGTAAACAAACATAAGTAACATATATAATATGCTGAATATTTAATATTTTGGATTAATTCGATTAATTCAGCTAATCAACTGATTTTTAACTGAATTAATTGATAATTAAAATTAAAAAAATCTTAATTATTAGATAAAACCTAAAATTTAACTGATTAACTAGTTTTATTTTTGTTCGATTCATTAACTCGGTTTAAAAAAATAATAAACACCCCTAGCCTTTAACAAGGAAGTTTTTTAACGAGTCATAAAATAAGACTTATCAACTCGAGTAACTCAAATTTTTTTGACTCGACTTACTTGATCTAAACCTCACCCTTAGATATATGTGAATAAATTTAAACGAACATAAACGAATATAAATGAACGAACATAAACAAACAGATTACCGAACGTTCACGAACATAAATTAACGAACGAGCCCATTGTTCATGTTCGTTCGTTTAACTAAACGAACAAAAAATCTTGTTCATGTTCGTTCGTTTAATAAATAAACGAGCATAAACGAACTTCTCACCGAACGGTTCACGAACGGTTCACCAAACGTTCAGTTCACTTATTGCCCTAGATAAAATAACTAAAAAGCAAGAAAATAATGAAAACAAAATTTAGTTGCCAATCACCGGAAACGGCGACAAAAACTTGATGCGTGTCAAATATGCGCAATTAGTACAAGTGAACACGTCGCAAGTAATAAGTGATAAGTATTATCGAATATTGTCTCCACAAGGATTAGTGTACTTAATATGTCTTCTTTTGTCTTCCTGTTCTGTAAAAAGAAATAAAATAAAAACACAAGTGATTAGGTTGAGATTGAACTAAATAAAGTAATTAAAGAAAACTAAATAAAAGGAGATCAAATTGAGAAAGAGGGCATGATCTAGTTGTGTTGTATAATGGATTTGATTGATCTGTTTCTGTCCAATGCAATTGCACTACACTGCCTCGATAGTACTGTAGATTACTGTCTCGACAATGGTATTGTTCTCTGTCGCGACAATCCCTTGCTTTTGGGCAAATTTACCAAAGTTCGACAAAATTTCCTTTGATGGCTCCGCTTATCCGTAAGTCGAAACACTATTGATGATTAGTCTTTGATGATACCTCCCGGTATTAATCAATTATAACCAACAACTAATCCCACACTTCTTTTAGCCATTGAAACTCCAACCTATCCCTAGGCCGAGTTAGTATTTTCCAATCAAGTCAAATACCATACTTACTCCTTTAGTGAGTCTAACACTCCTGAGTCTAGACAAATAGATTACTTACAAACTTCTCTCCCGAGCTTGGATGCAAGAAAAAAGAATGACAAAGAGTAAGTAAACCTTGATATTTTATTGCATTGAAAACAAGAAACAAGATACAATCTCTTCTCACTAATGCTTAACAACTTTCACCTAAACCCTAAGAAAACTTAGAACATGATGGAAATAACAATGGTTCCTAGGGTGAACTCTCTTAATTCGGCTCCCTTATTCCCTTGGACGGCTATGCCTTATATAGGCTGGCCTAGGGCAAACATTTCCTAAGTAGAGTACAACTTGGAGTAGGGAACAAGTCATGTACATAGGTTAAATATTTCCAAGTTTAATTCTTCTAGAACGTTTTCTCGCATGGCCTTGTCTTTGGGCTTTCCTTGTGTTGTCCAGCTCCGATCCTTGGGCTTCTTATCCAGCAACGTTCTCTTCATTTTTTTCCTCAGTTTGCCAGCCATATCGCTAATTGTTCTCTTCTGCCTCCGCATCAGGTCCTGCCTCGGTCTCAGTTTGTTGTCGCGACAATACTTGTTCCTGTACAAACATAAAAATGCAGTAAAGTATGCCTTTTCTACAAATATTATCTTTAATAGCATAATTCCTAAATATATCATATTAAGTATATGCATTGATCCAAGTAGGTGTAAAATTGATGATTAATGCCCATGAAAAGTATAGAAAGTGATAGTGAGTTGAGCACTTATCAGTATTCATGAATGATTTTTCGGTCTTTAGAGACAACTTCACTCATTGCCTCGACAATTTAGAAAAGGTGCTACAAAGATGTGAGGAATCCAATCTAATCCTCAATTAGAAAAAAAATGCTACTTTATGGTTAATGAAGGCATAGTATTATGCCATAAAATATCATCACAGGGAATCGAAGTTGATAAGGCCAAGATAGATATGATAAAGAATTTGCCTCCACCTATTTCTGTGAAAGGAATCCGAAACTTTTTGGGTCATGCAGGTTTTTATAGGAGGATTATTTCTATTTTTTCTAAAATCTCTAAACCTCTTTGTAACTTGCTTGAAAAAGATAGAAAATTCGAATTCAACAAGGAATGCACTGAAGCATTCGAAGCCCTTAAAGAGAAACTGATCACTGCACCAATTGTAGTCCTACCAGATTGGTCCCTGCCATTTGAATTAATGTGTGACACATGTGATCATGCTGTCGGGGCAGCACTTGGCAGAGAAAGAACAACCTGTTCTATGTCATTTACTATGCTAGTAAAACCCTCAATGATTCCCAGATCAATTACACCATAACATAGAAGGAATTACTAACAGTAGTCTTTGCCTTTGACAAGTTCCGATCATACCTTATTAGAACAAAAGTGACTATCCACACTGACCATTCGAAAATTAAGTACCTGTTTTCAAAGAAGGATGCCAAACCCAGACTGATTAGATGGTTCCTTCTTTTGCAACAATTTGATGTACAAATAAAGGATAAAAAAGGTACGGAAAATCAGGTATTCGATCATCTCTCCAGATTAGAAGCTGAAGATAATAATAACCCTCTAGAAAAAATACAAGATGCATTCCCAAATGAACACATCCTACATATCGCGGCAATAACAGAAGATGCTGCCAAGACAAAGACTGCGACAGTATATGATTGTTCCGCTGAGGCACTGACTGAGTATATTTTAGCAACATTGATAAAAAACCTTGTTGCAATCACAGCCACCCCCTGGTATGTTGATCTTGTTAATTATTTAGCTAGTGGTGTTCTGCCTTATAGCCTTAACTATAATGAAAAGAAGAGGTTTAACCATAATGCAAAGCATTATTTCTGGGATGATCCTCTTTTGTTCAAGCAATATGCAGATCAGGTTATAAGAAGATGTGTTCCAGAGGACGAGCAACAAGAAGTGCTTCAGCACTATCATGATTCACCTTGTGGAGGATATTTTGGAGGAAACAGAACAGCCGCTAAAGTATTGCAATTAGGCCTTTATTGGCCTACACTCTTCAAAGATGCCCAACTTTATTACAAGAACTGTTACCGATGCCAACGAACGGGCAATATCTCTAGGCGCAATGAGATGCCATTGCAACCCATATTGGAAGTTGAATTATTTGATGTTTGGGGTATAGATTTCATGGGACCATTCCCATCATCCCAAGGCAATCTCTACATCCTAGTAGCGGTGGATTATGTATCAAAATGGGTCGAAGCAATTGCCACACCATACAATGATTCCAAGACTATTTAGAAATTTCTAAATAAAAACATATTCACTAGATTTGGAATCCCTAGAACAATCATTGGTGATGAAGGTAAACACTTCGACAATAGACTTATTGCCGCGGCCCTGAAGAAACTAGGTGTCACACATAAAATTGCCACAGCCTACCACCCACAGACAAATGGGCAAGCTGAAATATCAAACAAGGACTTAAAAAAAATCCTTGAAAAGGTGGTAAACCCATCTAGAAAGGATTGGTCTCATCGTCTTGACGATACCCTGTGGGCATATAGGACAACCTACAAGACCCCATTGGGAACATCTCCATTTAGGCTTATATTTGGAAAAGCATGCCATTTGCTAGTGGAAATTGAGCACAAAGCCTATTGAAAAGTAAAGAATTTGAACATGGAATAAGAGAAAGCTTGCTAAAAAAGACTGCTAGACCTTAATGAGATAGAAGAATTTAGAGCAGCAACTTATGAAAATACCAAGATCTACAAGGAAAAAATTAAACGATGGCATGACAGAAAGCTACTTTCGAGGCAGTTCCTGCCGGGGCAACAAGTCCTCATTTTCAATTTCAGACTCAAATTGTTCCCAGGCAAACTCAGGTCCAGATGGTTAGGCCCATTTGAAGTTGTTCAGGTTTATCCACATGGTGTAATAATGATCAAATCAAAAAGGTATGGGCATGAATTCAAAGTGAATGGCTAACGGTTGAAATACTATTCTGGTCAACACGAGATGAGAACTATAGAGACCATCACTTTAGGAGATGCACTTACATGCATTCCTATCGTGAATTAATTCTTTCATCTTATCTTTATTTTATTGCACTTTAGGATTAGTTTTAGTTTAGACTTTTATTATTTTAATCCTTTCTTGTTGTTTATTTTAGGACGAGAATCAAGGATCAAGGTAAAGCCTGTAACATCCCGATTTTGGGGTTAGTAGTTTGAGAATTCGATTCGGGTCGAATCGGGTTCTCCCGTTCATTAATCCGGGGAAAAATGAATAATAATATTTTAATTAGGGAAAATAATAATTTTAGAATATGGTTTGAAATATTAAAAATATGTTTCAAAATTAAAAGAAAATAATTTAGATTTTATAATGATTTTTAATTATGCTTAATTATGCATAAGTGACCAATTTATAATTTTTGGAAAATTGGGGGACTTAATTTGGAATTTTCGGAAATTATGTTATTTTAGTGACTAAATTGAAAAGCAAGCTAAACTTAGAATCCTTAGAGGGGCATAAACCCATTTCTAATTTTTAATAATGATTTATTCACCAAAATGTATTTTTAATTACTTTAATTAGATTTTTAATCATTTTATCTCAAAATCACTTTTCTCTCATTTTCTCTCATCTTGTTCTCTCATTTTCTCTCCACTTTCTCTTCATCTTTTCTCTTCAATTCCTTGTTGATTTTTGCATCTTTTTCAACAAAGATTACATCATTTGCATCATCTTTCCATCCTTTACAAAACCTAAGCATCAATTTCATCAAATCAACATCAAATTGCAAGGAATCAAGAAGAGGAAATTACATCTTTTTGGTGAATAGATCATGAAGGTAATTTTCTGGATTTTTATTCTTTTCTAAGGTTCTTTATTGAATTTCCCAAGTATTAGCTTGCTAATCTTTTAATAAAAACTTGATTCTATGTTTTTAATGTTAGATCTAGTGATTTTGTGAATGTTTTTGTGAAATCTTTTTGGATCTCATTCAATGCTGGAATTAGATGGATACAATTATGTTTTTATGTTAATTAAATGATTAATTTAGTCTTGATTTGATAGCACATTAATTTAATCCCGGAATAATGCAATCGATGTAGTTTCAAAGTGCTTTTTGGTTGTTTTATGGGTTGTTTTAGATGCTTTAATGTTGCTGGAGATATAAGGATGGTTTGGATGTGTTTTTGGTTCATATTTGAAGTAGATTAGATGTTAGATTCATAGGTTTTGGGCTGATGTTGTTCGGATGCGTTTCAGCTTTGTTTACGGTCTTTTCGGCTAAGTTTTCGGTAGTTTAACGGTGATCGGTTATGGCTATTGTTTTGAGCATGTTATGATGTGAGAATGCTCTGTTTTTAATATTGTAGAAGAGGTACAAGAAGGTGCTTGATTTCTGGTGCATTGGCGCGATCATCGGATAGCGGCGAAAGCTCGATTCGCTTATTGGTGAGTGATTATGGATTTAAAGCGAATCACGTTTGGTACGGTTCTGTTTTGGGGACTATGGAAGAGTGTAAAAACCTTTCATAGTTCAAGAGTAAATAAAGTAAATGTTTTTGATAAACCGATATGAGTTTCGGCTACATTTGATAAAGGCATTATGTTGGTAATGCAATGAGATTTATGGAAATGCATGAGCATGTTTTGAAATGGTACATACATGAGAATTACTTGCTGAAATGCATAGCTTATTTAGCATCCATGATTATGAAAAATTATGAGAAATTATTTGGGATACAATATGGTTATTTGCCTTATACATGATGGTGCCTTTGGGCATGACTTTTGGTTCATTTGTTGAACATATTATGCATGCATTATGAGCAGCAAGTTACATGATTTGGAATACAATATGGTTAATTGCCTTATACATGATGGTGCCTTTAGGCATGGCTTTTGGTTCATTTGTTGAACATATTATGCATGCATTATGAGCAGCAAGTTATATGATTTGGAATACAATATGGTTAATTGCCTTATACATGATGGTGCCTTTAGGCATGGCTTTTGGTTCATTTGTTGAACATATTATGCATGCATTATGAGCAGCAAGTTATCATGCACATTTGATTATGATATTGGCTTAGTGACACTAACTTTAGATTCGAATACGAATGACATGTCATTAGGATTGTCTTAAGTGCACTATAATCAAAACTGAGAATACAAAATATTGCCTACACGTAACAAGGGTGACTTTGTGTCTAACCGTGCATGGTAGAGCCGCCTACACGTAACAAGGGTGACTATGTGTCTGATCGTGCATGGTAGTGCTAACGGTGAATTAGTGTCATGTCAATGGTGACTTCGTGTCATGTCAATGGTGACTTCGTGTCATGTCAATGGTGACTTCGTGTCATGACGAGACAATAGTCTCATGGATCCGTGTATTCGGTGAGCTCAAGGTTCACATTAAAGTGGTCACTAGAAAGCCAATATACATACATGAATTTGAGAAGAAGATTGTACATCATTTATAAACTGTTTTGACAAGGTTATGTAAACTCAAGGATGCATATGGTTTAAAGAGTATGAGCATGAGATGTTAGCATGCATGTTTTGACAATGTATTGCAAATTATGGTTTCATCATGGTTTTAAATTGATGCATTGATGATTTGCGTAGAGCTTCCTCACTAAGCATGTTTGCTTAAGCTCTCTTTTCATCCTTGTAGAAAAATAAAGGCACTTGGGGCTTCGTTCGAGGCAAGGAAACCAAGGGGAAGAATCACTTTGAAATTTGGTATGTTTTTGGCAAATAAATTGGGCAAGGCAATGTGTAACACAACCTATGTGAGGAGTGTGTACTTAGGCTTTGGTTCATGTTGTAATAAGACCATTATTGTTTGATTGTTAATTGTTGAACTTTGGAATTGTTTGAATTGTTGAAGCATGTACTAGCAAGATTGTTATGTTGTTAATCATTCTCTAGGGAGCATGCCTATAGCTTGAATGATGTCCATGACGTAGTTGATTATGTGCCATATGTTGCTAATCATGATTAGGATTGATGCATTTAGTGGTTCTAATTAATGGTTGAGTATTGTGTATTTGGTGTGTACTAGTGTAACGAAACTTTTGGTTCCAGACCGAAAATTTCAAAACCTTTGATTGAAGGTTCCGAAACCTTTGTCAAAAAGTTTCGAAACCTTCATAAGGTTTCGAAACCTTGCAGGTTGTTTCAATTCTGGGAAGTTACTGGACACGATAAGTTTCAAAACTTTCCAGGAAAGTTTCGAAACCTTTTTCAAAAAGTTTCGGAACCTCTGGAAAGGTTTCGAAACCTTTGATCACCAAGAATTGAAAGTTGCTGGAAATTATATTTTAGTCCCGGATATTTTCCTTTGTTCGATTAAGGTACTTATAGATGTCATTTTAAACTGAAATTTTGCATGCATGCATAAAGTTGATTTAATTTCAAGATAGTCAATCTAAATTAGATGAAGTCCTTGTATTTTGGAAGATTTACATTTTGGTCCTTAAATTAGAGAAACATGCAATTGATGATGTTAGAATGATCCGTTTGAGTTGAAATTTACTATGAGGAACTCTTGTATGTTTAATTGATTATTGATGGAAGGAGTTTCTACTTTACTAATTGAATCTAAAAGTTTTACGTTTTAGTCCTTAAGCTATGTTAGTGTTCAATCGGATGTTTGTTTTTAATTAATGTGTTACCGTTAATGTTTTGTATGAGACCTTGTCACGTTGGTATAAGATTGTGTATCTTGGTAAGATAAAATAAAAAAAATATAACGAATTTTAGGGTTGTTTATCGAATCGAACCTTCGCGGGTTTGGTTTGATATTCCCCGTGTAACCCGTTAGTGCCGGTTCCGTCTAGGCCAGGCTAAGGGGGTTACATTTGGTGGTATCAGAGCCAGGTTTGTAAAATGTGTGGTTAGTTTGTAAAGTGTGTTGTAAGGTTTGTAAAATGTGTTGTTGATTTGTAAAGTGTGTAGTTGGTTGGTTAAAGCATATATAGGATTGCTAAGTTATGTGCTTAAATGTGCGATTGATCAAGATAAGTGTGATTGAGCATGATATGTTGTTGGAGTGTGAAAATCTATTCGTGATGATTGTACTTTGCATAATGATGGTTAAACTGGGGTTACCGGTTACACATTATCAATGCCAACATATTTTCAGATGCTCTCAGTTTTCCCTTGGATCTTGCCCGAATATAAGTTTGTTTTATTTGAACATTATGTTTTAAACTGCATGTTTAAAGTTTTTGAATATGTTTCTGAGACGTAAGTCACTAGATACTGTTGGTATGAACTTTGATGGTCAAGATTGAAGATGAAACGACTGTTAGGGAAGAGTAAATTCTTCCTCCTCTGTAAGTGTGCCTTCGGTTAGGCCGGAAGGTTAGTTTGTAGTGTTGTACCGTTCTTTCGGGTGTGTTTTAGTCTGCTGAAGCCGGTACGGCTGTTGCTAATCTAACTTGGGAGCTGTCAATGGGATGGTAGTTGAAGTTGTGGGAATTGAGGATGTTATTTATGAGTGTGAACAATAATCATGTTTAGATTAAGAGCACATATATGTATATATTTATAGATAATGTAGGACATGCATGCATTCTTGAGCATGACATTAGAAATTGCATTTACATGCATATGCACTTGCATAGGCATTTATGAGGGCATACAGGAAATCATGCATACATTTGTTCACACTTGCGAGTAGCTCCTTGAGGGTGTAAGTGGAGTGTGGTTGGTTCTTTAAGGTGAAGGTATGGAAAAAAAGAAGAGGTTGAAAGAACTTTCTTGTGGTGTTAAGCTGAATGTGTAGCGGGCAAGCTACCCTTTTGGTTAGGGAATAGTCTTGGATGAACAATGAGTGGTTGGTCTCAGAGTTGTGAATGTTTGAAACCAAGGTAAATACACTGTGTTATGGTTAGTTTGAGTTGGTCATTACTAAAGGAAGGGCTGAGTTTTGCGGATTCTTTCTAGTTAAGATCTGGAGGTTGTAACAAGGTTGCAGCATGTTTTGTAGAGTAAGGCGGGTTGGTGTTTTTCTGAGTGATGTGAAATTAATTTGTGGAAATTATATGAAATTCTTTGTAGTGTGGTTAATGTGCAGTTAGATCGGGGGTTGTAACCGATCTGGTATGGTTAGGATGGAAGTAAAATATGAGATATATATTGGTATAAGAGTTATGAAAACGGGGGTTTGAATCATAGATTGTTGTGACCTTGAGAGGTTTGGTTGTACTATAAAGGAGGAAAGTGTACACGTTATGTTTACAGGATGTTAAGTTGGATATACTTTGGGTAAAGTTAGTCTTTGACGATGTCTGAAGTGGTGTAATATGGATCGCTTGACAATTTATGGTTTGTACCGATTGTTCAGTCTTGTGGGTTTGCTTTTATCGAAAAGTGTTGTGATTTTGTGTTCGGTAGATTCGTGTTTGTGGATGTTTCATCAATATGGTTACTGCTTTGGCAAGGTTATAAAATAAGAGATGTTGGAGCTAGTGGAAGGAATGGTTCTACAAGTTTGGATTTTGTTGTGGTATAGTTAACGTAGGAGTTGGTTTGTCGATGGGTTGATAATGAGAAAAGAAAGGTTTTGGGGTTAAGTGTCAAGACACTTAATGATGTGTAGATTTTAAAGTTTGAACCATGGTGTTGAGTTGATTGTGGTGGCTAAACCTTAAGTTGGAAATATTGTCGTTGTGATGAGTATAATGTTGAGGTTGACACAAAGTTGGTAAGTTTCTTATATGATATGTTTTGTAGAATGTTAGCAACTGGGGATGACTTGGCTTACATAAGGGTGCTTGCAATGGGAGTTTGTTGTGTGGGATAAGCCTGGGTTGTTGTGGAGTTACAAGGGAAGATGTTCGGTTAACCTATAGGGAGACCTAGTTATATGGTGGATCTATGAGAAAAATTCAACCTTGGTAAAGTTGATCAGGGACAAGTCGTGGTAAAGTGTTGTTGAGGGTCTAGTGAAAGATATGTTCTTGGCAAGGTTTAGTTTTGTGTTGAGAATCTTTTTGTGTTGTGTTAACCGCATGGTTGTTACAGAAAGTGTCGAGATGGAATGGTATCTTGAGCAAGGCTTATGGTAATCTTTTTCCATGAGTTTGGTGGTAAGTTTTGTGGTAGGAGTTGGGGAAAAACATGTGTTTTCGACTAAGCTGGTTTGGATTATGTTTGAATCATATGTAAATGTTTATCTTGCTGATAAGGTAAGAATGAGTATCAATTTTATTTGGGTTATTATTAGTTGTAAGGGTGCCCAGGGTTGAAGTCGGGAAGGATCATCATAAGTTTGGGAGTAAGTTCTATCGATGGTATGGAGTTTTCTTATGAGGTTTGTTGGATCAATCGTTTGTTGGAGTACGGTTTTCTTGGGTTCCTAAGTTTCATTGGAAAGATGTGTGAGTGGTGTATCTATAACATGATAAGATTTGAAAGTTTTTAGGACCGACATAGGTTGTTGTTTGGATGTTGGATTTTATCATTCATAGGTAAATGAATGATATGTTGTGACGTTGTGATATGGTTAATATGACTCATAATGAAGTTGTTGTTGTTGGTGGAGCTTGCTTAAGACAATGTTGACAGTTTTGTGCAAAGCTAGTCTGAAGTTTGTTGTGTGGAGTGGAGGTTGGTGAAAGGCTTAGTTGGTTACCTGGTATGTGGGAGGATGTCAAAATTAAGGTTAGTTCGATGGTGGTGGTAAGGAAACCGTTGCAGTTATCAAGAGTTGGTTATCAACCTTATGGGGTTTCCTTTTGAGTTATGTTTTCTATAAATGTTGAGATGGTGTGGTAGGTTGTGCATTGTTGCTTTGGTGTGAGGAAAGAATTTGTTGGTTGTCCGAAGAAGGTAAGTGTGGGTTGTCTGTTGCATACCATCAGGGGTAAGCTAATGTAATGGCTGAATCTTTAAGCCATAAGACGACAGTTGAGTTGAGGGTGATGTTTGCTAAGTTGAGTATTTCAAAGGATGGTGGTTGAGTGGTGGAGTTGTAAGTGAAGCCTATCTTGGTTGAGATGATAAGGTGAAACAGTTAGAGGATGAGACGTTGGTACCTTTTGTGGAGGATATTGTTGAGGGTAGACCGACCGAGTATCATTTTGATGATGATGAGGTGTTGTGTTTCAGAGGTCAGATTATGGTGCCGGATGAGGTTGAGTGGAGGTAAGTTCTTTTTAGCGGGAGCACATACTAGTCTGTTTACTATGCATTCGGGTCGTGTGAAGATGTATAGAGATCTCAAAAGTGTGTACTTTTGGGTTGGTTTAAAGGAAGATGTGACGGAGCCCAAGAAGGATTCTATATGGGTTATTATTGATAGGTTTTCAAAGTGTGCACATTTTCTTGCCGTGCATACAATGTGATCTATGGATAAGTTGGTAGAGTTGTATGTTTCTGAGATGGTGAAGTCGCATAGTGTGCTTAAGTTGATCATATCGGATAGAGGTCCGCGGTTTATATCTAAGTTTTGGAGGAGTTTGTAGGTTACTTTGGGTACGAGGCTTAGCTTTAGTACAGCTTATCATCCACAGACGGATGGACAGTCTGAGCGTGTTATTCAGACTTTGGAAGATATGTAGAGGGGTTGTGTCATCGAGTTTCAAGGTTCTTGGGAGAAACAGTTGTCTTTAGTGGAGTTTGTATATAACAATAGCTCTAAGCGAGTATACGGATGGCACCGTTTGAGGCTTTATACGGGCATAGGTGTTGTACACCTTTGTGTTGGAAAGAAGTTGGGCAAAAGTGTGTTTCTTTGCCTCAAGTTTTAAAGATACGGATGGGAAGGTTAAGTTGATATGTGCTAAACTTAAGGAAGCTTCGGATAGGCAGAAGTCCTATGCCGATTTAAAGCGTAGAGAGATAGAGTATACTGTTGGGGACAAAGTGTTTCTTAGGGTTTCTCCGTGGAAGAAGGTGATGAGGTTTGGACGTAAGAGTAAGTTGGGTCATCGCTTTATTGGGCCATATGAGGTGTTAGAGCCAATTGGTTGTATCGGTTGAGGTTGTTGGTGGAGTTGAGTAAGATGCATTATGTGTTTCAATATATCGATGCTTCGTAGGTATCGTTCAGATCCTTTTCATGTTGTTCTAGTTGAGGAGTCTGATTTAAGGGCGGATATGAGTTATGAGAAGGAACCAGCGAGGATTTTGGATGTGGATACAAAGATTTTTCGAGGAAGAACCATAGGTTTGGTTAAAGTGCTTTGGAAGCACCGAGGTGGCGAAGAGGTAACTTGAGAGACATGGAAAAGTATGGAGGAGCAGTTTCCTCACTTGTTTACTTGAGGCAAATTTCGAGGACGAAATTTTCTTAAGAGGGAGAGAGTTGTAACATCCCGATTTTGGGGTTAGTAGTTTGAGAATTCGATTCGGGTCGAATCGGGTTCTCTGGTTCATTATTCCGGGAAAAAATGAATAAGAATATTTTAATTAGGGAAAATAATAATTTTGGAATATGGTTTGAAATATTAAAAATATGTTTCAAAATTAAAAGAAAATAATTTAGATTTTATAATGATTTTTAATTATGCTTAATTATGCATAAGTGATCAATTTATAATTTTTGGAAAATTGGGGGACTTAATTTGGAATTTTCGGAAATTATGTTATTTTAGTGACTAAATTGAAAAGCAAGCTAAACTTAGAATCCTTAGAGGACCATAAACCCATTTCTAATTTTTAATAATGATTTATTCATCAAAATGTATTTTTAATTACTTTAATTAGATTTTTAATCATTTTTCTCAAAACCACTTTTTTCTCATTTTCTCTCATCTTTTTCTCTCATTTTCTCTCCACTTTCTCTTCATCTTTTCTCTTCAATTCCTTGCTGATTTTTGCATCTTTTTCAACAAAGATTACATCATTTGCATCATCTTTTTGCAAAACCTAAGCATCAATTTCATCAAATCAACATCAAATTGTAAGGAATCAAGAAGAGAAAATTACATCTTTTTGGTGAATAGATCTTGAATGTAATTTTCTAGATTTTTATTCTTTTCTAAGGTTCTTTATTGAAATTCCCAAGTATTAGCTTGCTAATCTTTTAATAAAAACTTGATTCTATGTTTTTAATGTTAGATCTAGTGATTTTGTGAATGTTTTTGTGAAATCTTTTTGGATCTCATTCAATGCTGGAATTAGATGGATACAATTATATTTTTATGTTAATTAAATGATTAATTGAGTCTTGATTTGATAGCACATTAATTTAATCCCGGAATAATGCAATCGGTGTAGTTTCAAGGTGCTTTTCGGTTGTTTTATAGGCTATTTTAGATGCTTTAATATTGCTGGAGATATAAGGATGGTTTGGATGTGTTTTTGGTTCATATTTGAAGTGGATTAGATGTTAGATTCATAGGTTTTGGGCTGATGTTGTTCGGATGCGTTTCGGCTTAGTTTACGATCTTTTCGGCTAAGTTTTCGGTAGTTTAACGGTGATCAGTTATGGCTGTTGGTTTGAGCATGTTAAGAAGTGAGAATGCTCTATTTTTAATGTTGTACAAGAGGTACAAGAAGGTGCTTGATTGCTGTAACATTCGCGCGATCATCGGATAGCGGCGAAATCTCGATTCACTTGTTGGTGAGTGATTACGGATTTAAAGTGAATCGCGTTTGGTACGGTTCTGTTTTGGAGACTATGGAAGAGTGTGAAAACCTTCCATAGTTCAAGAGTAAGTAAAGTAAATGTTTTTGATAAACCGATATGAGTTTCGGCTAAGGCATTATGTTGGTAATGCAATGAGATTTATGGAAATGCATGAACATGTTTTGAAATGGTGCATACATGAGAATTACTTACTGAAATGCATAGCTTATTTAGCATCCATGATTATAAAAAATTATGAGAAATGATTTGGGATACAATATGGTTATTTGCCTTATACATGATGGTGCCTTTGGGCATGACTTTTGGTTCATTTGTTGAATATATTATGCATGCATTATGAGCAGCAAGTTATATGATTTGGAATACAATATGGTTAATTGCCTTATACATGATGGTGCCTTTAGGCATGACTTTTGGTTCATTTGTTGAACATATTATGCATGCATTATGAGCAGCAAGTTATCATGCACATTTGATTATGATATTGGCTTAGTGACACTAACTTTAGATTTGAATACGAATGACATGTCATTAGGATTGTCTTAAGTGTACTATAATCAAAACTGAGAATATAGAATATTGCCTACACGTAAAAGGGTGACTTTGTGTCCAACCGTGCGTGGTAGAGCCGCCTACACGTAACAAGGGTGACTATGTGTCTGATCGTGCATGGTAGTGCTAACGGTGACTTAGTGTCATGTCAATGGTGACTTAGTGTCATGTCAATGGTGACTTCGTGTCATATCAATGGTGACTTCGTGTCATGACGAGACAATGGTCTCATGGATCCGTGTATTCGGTGAGCTCAAAGTTCACATTAAAGTGGTCACTAGAAAGCCAATATACATACATGAATTTGAGAAGAAGATTGTACATCATTTATAAACTGTTTTGACAAGGTTATGTAAACTCAAGGATGCATATGGTTTAAAGAGTATGAGCATGAGATGTTAGCATGCATGTTTTGACAATGTATTGCAAATTATGGTTTCATCATGGTTTTAAATTGATGCATTGATGATTTGCGTAGAGCTTCCTCACTAAGCATGTTTGCTTAAGCTCTCTTTTCATCCTTGTAGAAAAATAAAGGCACTTGGGGCTTCGTTCAAGGCAAGGAAACCAAGGGGAAGAATCACTTTGAAATTTGGTATGTTTTTGGCAAATAAATTGGGTAAGGCAATGTGTAACACAACCTATGTGAGGAGTGTGTACTTAGGCTTTGGTTCATGTTGTAATAAGACCATTATTGTTTGATTGTTAATTGTTGAACTTTGGAATTGTTTGAATTGTTGAAGCATGTACTAGCAAGATGGTTATGTTGTTAATCATTCTCTAGGGAGCATGCCTATAGCTTGAATGATGTCCATGACGTAGTTGATTCTGTGCCATATGTTGCTAATCATTATTAGGATTGATGCATTTAGTGATTCTAATTAATGGTTGAGTATTTTGTATTTGGTGTGTACTAGTGTAATGAAACTTTTGGTTCCAGATGCAAAGTTTTGAAACCTTTGATTGAAGGTTCCGAAACCTTTGTCAAAAAGTTTCAAAACCTTCATAAGGGTTCGAAACCTTGTAGGCTGTTTCAATTCTAGGAAGTTACTGAACGCGATAAGTTTCGAAACTTTCCAGGAAAGTTTCGAAACCTTTTTCAAAAAGTTTCGGAACCTCTGGAAAGGTTTCGAAACCTTTGATCACCAAGAATTGAAAGTTGCTGGAAATTATATTTTAGTCCTGGATATTTTCCTTGTTCGATTAAGGTACTTATAGATGTCATTTTAAGCTAAAATTTTGCATGCATGCATAAAGTTGATTTAATTTCAATATAGTCAACCTAAATTAGATGAAGTCCTTGTATTTTGGAAGATTTACATTTTGGTCCTTAAATTAGAGAAACATGCAATTGATGATGTTAGAATGATCCGTTTGAGTTGAAATTTACTATGAGGAACTCTTGTATGTTTAATTGATTATTGATGGAAAGAATTTCTACTTTACTAATTGAATCTAAAAGTTTTATGTTTTAGTCCTTAATCTATGTTAGTGTTCAATCGAATGTTTGTTTTTAATTAATGTGTTACCGTTAATATTTTGTATGAGACCTTGTCACGTTGGTATAAGATTATGTATCTTGGTAAGATAAAATAAAAAATATATAACGAATTTTAGGGTTGTTTATCGAATCAAACCTTCGCGGGTTTGGTTTGATATTCCCCGTGTAACTCGTTAGTGCCAGTTCCTTCTAGGTCGGGATAAGGGGGTTACAAAGCCATTCATAACAGCAAGGCCTCGACAACTGATTGTCGATAGTAGTTCTTCGAAGTCCATTTAATTTTTTCATATTTATGTTGCTTTTATATATCTTTACTTGTTCATTTTTATATTTTGTTTCCTGCTGTGTGCCATTGATATAAGCATTGAGGACAATGCTTAGTTCGAGTTTGGGGGTGTATATTCACTACCGAGATAGTTTACTATTGCCACGACCTTACCATGAAAGGGAGTAATTAAGTTATTTTTCAAATTTTTTATGTCCACCACCTTACTTGAAATATTGTCCATACTTTTGCACTGCATCTACATCAGTATTGCCTTAGTTTATTCTTTTAAGGCTATAAAAATCTTTCTCCTTACCATGATTAGGTCCTATTTAGAAGGCTTCACTTTAGGGCACTTAAGGAAGAAAACTTAGAATCTTGTTATAAGATTGATCCTAAAAACATTTTTGGAACTTATTGGATTATAGGAATTCTTTTAATGAACTTATGTGATAAAGACTTAGATTTTTGGAAATGTGACTAAAGGTGCCTATCACCGGCTCTAGGAATCACTCTTCTTCATGCTAGAGGTACCCGAGATTGGCTCAAGAAATTGTTGTTATAAGAAGAGAACACTAAATCCAAGTCTACTTGTCTTGAGCTTAGAGTTTGTCTAAGAAAGCCTTTAATCAAACTTATCCACAAAAACGCACACACTCACAAAATCTTATAGTTTGATTCCGGGTAAATACTTGGGTAATCGAAAGGTTAAGGCTTTAAAATAGACATAGTTATGGTGGGGAGAATAGATGAAAACGTAAGACCAAGAGAGAGTAAGGTTTGGTAAATTGATGGTTTGCATTGCCTGAGGACAAGCAATAGTTCGAGTTTGAGGGTGTGATAAGTGCTCAATTCAATATCAATTTTTACACCTTTCATGGACAATAATCACTTAATCTACACCTACTTGGACTAATGCATGTGCTTAATGTGAGATATTTAGATATTCTAATTTTGTGACTTATAAAAATGATATTTATAAAAAAAGCATGCTTTATTGCAATTTTATACATTTGTAGGAATATTTATTGCCGCAGTAGCAACTGATGCCGAGCTAGGACCTGAGGCCGCGGAAGCACCTGAAGGACAAGTGTCGATATTGTAAGCGAGCTAAAGGACATTTCTGGACAAGCAACACAAGGATCAGAGCTGGGAAGCGAGTAGAAAGCCCAAGTCAAAGGCCACGCGGGAAAAGAATCCTAGTGGGAATAAACTTGGAAATAAAACAAATATTTTTATTTACTTGACTTGTGTTTTACTCCAAGTATTCCTACTTAGGAAAGGTTTACCCTAGGATAGCCTATATAAACCATAGCCATCCAAGGAGAAAGGGCATCAATCACATCGGAGACTAGAGAACCAAATTCATCTTAGATTTTAGAGTTTTCTTTACTTTTCATTATGTTCTAATTTCCTTTAGGCTTAGGTGAAAGTTGTAGAGTATTAGTGAGAAGAGATTGAACTTTGTTTCTTGTTTCAATGCAATAAAATATCAAGGTTTGCTTATTCTTTGCCATTCTTTGTTCTTACATTCAAGCTCGAGAGATAAGTTTGTGAGTAATCTATTTATCTAATATCGTGAGAGTTAGATTCACAAAAGGAATAAGTACGGTATTTTTTTATTCGGAAAATACTAACTCGGCCTAGGGATAGGTTAGAGTTTCAGCGTTTAAAAAGATGTGTGAGATTGGTTGGTGATTGTAATTGATTTACGCCGGGAGGTATCATCAAGAACTGGTCATCAATAGTACTTCGACTTAGGGATAAGCGGAGTCATAAAAGGACACTTTGCCGAATCTTGGTAAAGTCCACCCAAGAGCAAGGGATTACCGCAGCGGATGACACTTATTGTTGTCATGGTAGTAAAACTGTAGTAATACCACGGTAGTGTTGTGTGATTGCATTGGATAGAAACAAGTCAATTGAATTCACTATACAACACAACTAGATCCTGGCCACTTTCTCATTCTGATTATTCTATTATTATTTAGTTTTCTTTAAGTTATTTAGTTTATTCGAAACCAATTAATCTATGTTTTTACTTTATTTCTTTTACAGAGCAAGAAGATAAAAGAAGACATATTAAGTAGATCAATCCCTGTGGAGACGATACACGATAATACTTATCACTTTATTACTTGCGACGTGTACACTTGCACTATTTGCGTACTTTTTATACACAACACTTATAACAAGCTTCTAAGTTTTCTTCCTTAAGTATCCTAAAGTTAAGCCTTCTAAACAGGACCTAACCATGGTAAGGAGAAAGATTTCTATTGCCTAAAGAGAATAAACTAAGGCAATATTGATGTAGAGCAGTGCAAAAGTATGAACAATATTTGAAGTAAGGTGGTAGAGAGAAAAAATATTTTCAAAATCAACTTAAATACTTCCTTTCATTGCAAGGCCGCGACAGTGAATTGTCTCGGCAGTAAATCTACACCCCCAAACTCGAACCGAGCATTGTCCTCAATGCTTATAACCATGGCACACAGTAGGAAACAAAACATGAAAATGAACAAGTAAAGAAATAAAAGCAGCATAAAGGTATAGAAATTAAATAGACTCTGAAGAACTGCTGGTCATGATCAGTTTTCGTGACCTTACTGTCGACTGTTTCATTTTTGATTCTTGTGCTGGTGATGGCTAAGCTTTGGCTTATCTGGACAGTTGAAATCTAGTAGGTGGTGTCCTTTGCAAAGGGGCGTCGACTTTTTCTCCTTCTTCTTCTTCATCAATTTCTTCTGTAGGCATTATTGTTGTTTCGCCCTCATCTTCAACATTCATTGCGTTTGTCCAGGTATGCTGAGTACTTGGCCCGACAACGGTTAAAGTTTGCTGTATGTAAGCGTCTATTTCTTCTGAGAGACTCCCCATGATGATAGGCGAGCCTGGTGGAGTGCTGAAGACTGCTCTCTGTTTGGACGACCTTCGACTGGCTGAAGATGTTACGGCGGGCTCTGCTGGCTGAGATGGGCCAACAGCATGGAATGGTTGTTGTGGTCCAGTAGAATAAAATGTTTGTGCTCCTCCTTGGGTCGGTATTGTCTCGGTGTATGGTGTAGCCGTGACAAATATGTTAGGGAGAAATTCGGGAAACTGCACTCCTTGATTTGGAAAATTGTTGAGCATCATCCGCGCTAGTGCTGTGTTGAAATCCCTCTAGTACTCCATGTACCTTTGACGTCTTAGGTCCATGGCTGCCATCCTTTGAAGTACTTCCTAATAGGAATCTTCCGCGGTAGTGTTGTGGGATGCAACAGGTATGTCTATCGTGTACTGGGCCCCGGTAGTTGTATCAGCAGTGTAATGTTGTGGAGTTACCTAGACTGGTTCAACTTGGGTTATTTGCATTACTTTGTGGCAAACTCCCTTATCCATCCCCGCCTTTGGGCAGTGAATTCGTCTGTATCTTTTATTGGTACACCTGCAGTAGTGCAAATACCCGTGATTAAACATGGAAAATATAAAGGTCCTTTGTTCTTCTTACCACACTCGTAGATTTCCCGTAGGATCAATTCTCCAACATTGATGATTCTTTTGTTGATGATGGATTGGATTAGAACCAATCTTCTTCTATCGACGGTGCTGTTGTGGGAAGTTGGGATGAGACGTCATTTTACGAATGTGTTCCACAACTTGGCCTTGGACCTTAGGTTCTACCTGGCCAAGGAACCTTTTTGGGCTCCGGTTTCCCAATTGGTGTTGTCGTAGCAGAGGTCATCTCTGATTAGTTCGTAGTCCTTGTTGGTTATGTCCTCCATGAATGCGGAATGGTCATCACGAGCAGGGTGGAGGTCATAAAATAGATTGATGGTTTCGGCAGCAAGTCGAACTGGCCTGCCTTGGCAGTGGACATACAGGGAATCTTTGCTCGGCCCATGCGTATAGAATTCTCGCACAATTGTGGCATTGGCCTGTGCAGGTTGTAAGCAAAAGATTTACCATTTTTGATACTTTATTCTATCGAACAAATAATACTCAATTCCATAGTTTTCCTCGTCGGGGTGCTGGAATCCCTGTTCTTCCTATAATTGCCTTGAAATGAAAGATCTGTTGAAGCTTTCTTCAACAGCGGCGGGTGCAAATCTGTTGTATATTGCCATGGATAAGCAGAGTGATAATCTTGGAGAGTTTCTAAAAGTGTTAAGAGAGCTTGGAGATAAGCGAAGAATAATGCAAGAAAGAGATTAAGCAAATAATTCTAAAGATTCAAGAATGCAAGATTGAATAGTTCAAAAGGGAGAAGGTGTTTATATAGGCCTCGACCTTGTAAGGCCGTTTTGAACCAACTAGTCGTTTTGTAGCCGTTAATATTTACTGCCGCGGCAGAAATTACGCTGAACTAGCCGTTAGGCTATTCTTCCCATTCGGGACTGTTGCGGCCCTGACACTGTGCACTGTCACGGTAACGACTTTGCTGTTATGAATGCCTTCTCCTTCATTCTTGATTCTTGTCCTAAAAAGATAAACACCAACAAAAAAATAATTAAAAAAAACATAATAAAAATTAAATTAATTCTAAACTAAAACTAATCCTAAAAATAAAATAAAAATAAGATAAAGAGATTAATTCACGATAGGAGTGCATGCAAGTGCATCTCCTAAAGTGAAGGTCTTTATAGTCCTCATCTCGTGTTGGCCAGAATCATGCTTCAACCGTTGGCCATTGACTTTGAATTCATGCCCATCCCTTTGTGATCTGATTTTTACTGCACTATGTGGTTCTGACCATTTGGACCTGAGTTTGCTTAGAAAGTGTGTTGTCCTATTGGCTTCCTCCACCTCTGGTGTTTCAACACTGTCTAATACTCTACTGTAACAATCATCAATATTACTTCCGAGGCAGATCTGTGGTATATTGTCAAGATTGCTGCCGAGGCTATGGATGCTGAGACAGGGTATTGCGTTGCCTGTATTTATGGTGTGGTAACCTGACACTCCTATGGATCATCATGTCTTTTCAAAATCTGGAAAACATTGAGTTTGACTTGCTGGTCGTTAACCCTCATTGTTAATTCTCCTTTTTCCATATCTATGAGAGTACATCCAGTGACTAGAAAAGGTCTCCCCAATATGATCGGTGTATTGTCATCTGCTTCACAATCAAGAATAAGAAAGTCAGTTGGAAAAATAAATTTATCCACCCTTAACAGTATGTCCTCGATTTTTCCTTCAGGTTGTACATATGATCTATCTGCTAATTGGAGCATCACTGTTGTGGGTTTTGCCCTTCCTATTCCAAGCTTTTGGAAGACGGATTTGGGCATCAAATTTATGCTTGCTCCAAGGTCACATAGGGCATTTCCTTCATAATGGTTTCCTATCGCACATGGTATAGTAAAACGTCCAGGATCTTTCAATTTGGGGGGTATCCGATTATGAAGCATTGTCATGCATCCTTTTATTGCGGCAACTATTTCAAACTCATCAAGCCTTCTTCTTTTGGGCACAATATCTTTTAAGAATTTAGCATAATTTGGAATTTGTTTTATTGCCTCAACTAATGGCAAATTAATGTGGACATGCTTCAAGATGTCTAAGAACTTTTTAAACTGATAGTCCTGCTTCTATTTCTCAACCTCTGTGGGAAAGGTGGTGGGGTTCACATCTCCTCTAGTGTCTCATTAGTCTGGAATTTAATATCTAGTACCACTGGTTTTCCTATTGTCTCGGCCGCTTGGCGTGGGACTGCCGATATCTTTGTCGAGGCAATGCCTTTTTCTGGGATTGATGTGGCATGATCATTTAGTTCAGCATCTAAGTCTTCTTTATCTGATTCTTCTTGTTCCACTAGTGGGATTTTGTCTTCTAGACTGCCTAGTATCTCCTTAATTTGTAGGTCACTCCTAGTAGTGATTGCCTTACATTGCTCATGGCCTATTCCCTTTGCAAGTTCAGTATTGTTGGGTAATCCTCCTTGTGGTCTAGTGTTCAGATTTTGAGAAAACTGCCCAACTTGAGTTTCCAGTGATTTAATGATTGTCTCTTGATTCTGCAACCTCATCTCAGTTTTGTTTATGAATGCATCAGTTCTCTTAATGAAGTTACTATTCTCCGCCATGTATGATTCTGTTTTCATCACAAAGGCCTTAAGAGAATTTTCCAATGAACTTTTAGGCTGCTACTGATGCATCTGCTGTTGTGGTATTGGTTGTTGTACCCGCTGCTACGGCAGATGTTGCATTTGCATTGGTTGTTGGAAACCTGAGGGTTGAGTAGTTGGATTCAAAGCATTGTTAGGATTACTCCATGAGAAATTGGGATGCCTTTTCCATGCCGGATTATATGTATTGGACATCATGTTGTTCCGATTGTAGTTTTCCACATAAAGACTAGATTCCTTATTCTACATGTATTCAAAAGAGCTATGGTTACCTCCACATAAAGTACAGAAAGAATCTATTGCCTTAACCTCATGGGTATTATTCTGCATTTGCATATTCTGAATCATCTTAGTAAGAGAGGCCAATTGTGCTGCCACTGAATTGGATGTTTCCAACTCATTCACTGTAGCTTGGCGTCTTACTCTTCCTTGCCTAGATGTAGGGAATTAAAAGTCATTCTTTGCGAGTTTGTTCAAAATTTCTATAGCTTCCTCCGGTTGTTTGTCAAGGAGTGTCCCATTGGCAGAGGCGTCTAACATCATCCTTGTTGGGACATTGGTAGCATTGTAAAACATAGTCACTTGTGTCCACAAGGGAAATCCATGCAAAGGACACTTGTGTAGTAGCTCCCTATATCGCTCTCACGCCTCATACATTGGTTCATTATCTGCCTGCCAAAAAGAAGTAATTTCATTACGTATACAATCATATAGATTAGTAGGATTAAAACGTATAATGAAATCACGACAAAGTTCACTCAAGATCCTATAGATCCTGCTGGAATGCTATTTAACTAGGTTTTTGCCCTATCCCTCAGTGAATAGGGAAACAATTTCAATCTCAAAACATCTTCATGGACTCCTTGAATTTTGAATGAATTACAGATCTCCATGAATGACTTGAGATGTTTTCTGGCATTTTTAGTTAAAGACCCACCAAACTATCCAATAGTATTGAGCATATTAAACATGACAGGTTTCAGTTCAAAGTGGGTTGCTTCGATTTATGGTGTAACAACTCCTGGATTTAATCCGTTTAAATTCTCTTCTAAGAAATCTCGAACAGTGAGCTGTCGTAGTAGTGGTGGCCGCGGAAGTCCTCCATTACAAGCGGGTAAGTTCTGTTCAGCTGGATTATCTACCATAACTACTCAAATTTGTCTTCTCAACCTTTGACGTGTGCGTTCAATCTCTTGATCTAACTTGTACAAAGGATTGCTTGGGTTTTCCCTGGTAATACACCAGTAAAAAACGAAGTTTAAAAAAATAACTAAAAGCGAGAAAATAAAGAAAACAAAAATTTAGTTGCTAATCCCCGGCAACGGCGCCAAAAACTTGTTGCGTGTAAAATAGGTTGAGCAATTAGTGCAAGTGTACACGTCGCAAGTAATAAAGTGATAAGTATATAGAATATCGTCTCCACAGGAATTGATAGACTTAGGATGTTTTCTTTCGTCTTCTCGCTCTGCAAAATAAATAAAATAAAAGACACAAATTATTTGGGTATTCTAAAGTAAACTAAATAACTTGAATAATAAAGAAAGCTAAATAATGAGAATAAAAACAGATTTAGAAAATGACCAGAATCCAGTTGTGTTGTATTGTAGACTCAATTGACTTGTTTTTGTCCAATGCAATCACACAACACTGCATTTTTACTGCATCGACAGTGATGGTTTTCGTCTGCCGCTACAATCCCTTGCTCTTGGGTGGACTTTACCAAGATTCGGTAAAGTGTCTTCTAATAACTCCGCTTATCCCTAAGTTGAAGTACTATTGATGACTAATCCTTGATGATACCTCCCGGCGTGAATCAATTGTAATCACCAACCAATCTCACACTTCTTTTAGCCGCTGAAACTATAACCTATCCCTAGGCCGAGTTAGTATTTTCCAACTAGAAAAATACCGTACTTATTCCTTTCGTGAATCTAACTCTCCCGATATTAGATAAATAGATTTCTCACAAACTTCTCTCCCGAGCTTGAATGCAAGAACAATGAATGGCAAAGAATAAGCAAACCTTGATATTTTATTGCATGAAACAAGAAAACAAAATTCAATCTCTTCTCACAAATACTCTACAACTTTCACCTATGCCTTAAAGAATTTAGAACATAACAAAAACAAACAAAACTCTAAAATATAGGGTGAACTCTTCTCTTTCGTCCGACTCTCCTTCTTCCTTGGGTGGCACCTCCTTTATATAGGCTTGGCCTAGGGTAAACCTTTCCAAAGTAGGAATACAACTTGGAGTAAAACACAAGTTAACTACATAAATAAAAGATATTGTTTTATTTCCTAGTTTATTCCCACAAGGACTCTTTTCCCGCATGGCCTTTGACCTTGACTTTTCGTGTGTTTCCCAGCTCCTTTTCTTATGCTACTTGTCTTAAAACGTCTATCTTATTTTTCTCTTCAGATCGCCTACAATATCGGTACTTGTTCATCAGGTACTGTCGCGGCCTTAAATACTACCGTGGGCTCAGGTACTGTCCCGGCATCAAGTCTACCTGAAAATGCACAATGGTGCATTAACGCTTACATTTTCTATAAATAACATCTTTATATGTCACCAAAGTAGAATATCCAAATATCACACATTAAGGTCATGCATTAGTCCAAGTAGGTATAAATTAAGTAATTATTGTCCATGAAAGGTGTAAAAGTGATAATCTTTTGAGCACTTATCACCCTTGGCTATAAAAACTTAGCCGAGCATAATTATAGAAAGAATTATGCTTGAAATAAAAATAAAATAAATTAAAAATAAAAACAAGAAAATGAATAAAGAAAACAAGAGATGAAAGAAAATTCTAGGATTTGGAATTAAAGGATGAATATTTTAGGCTTACCCAAGGTGAGTATTTATAGCCTTTTACAAACCCTAAAATAAAGAGATGAATCTAAAAATATTTAAATTCAAATACAAAAAGATAAATCCTAATTTAAAATTCAAAATACGGCTGATAAGCTATTTGGAACGCTGATAAGTTATCACGCGCTTGCTGACGTCGTCTTCTAAAAGTTGTTGACCGAGTGCCACGTCAGATTTTCATGCCCAAAATCGTTCCCACCAATCCAGACTCGATCCATAAAATTTAAAAAACTTTAGAAATTAGTCATTTAAGTGAATTTTCCAGATCCAGTGTCCTGCACAAAAAAATACCATAAACACTTAAGATTAGTAACATAATTCATCAAATCAAGGAGTAATTAAACACAAAATATTAACTATTTTAAACACTTATCAAATTCCCCCTCACTTATTCAATGTTTGTCCTCAAGTATTCCTCAACTCTTTTGTCACGTTTCGTCAATCTTGATGGAAATGGAGGTACAATCTCTTGAGGAATGGTAGGGGTAGGAGGCGGCGAAGAAGATATACCTTGAGTGTTAGAAGGTGGTTGTGGTGTTTCCTTCTCCTTCTTTGGTTGTTCAGTAGTTGCTTTTTGAACCTCATGATTAATAACTATCCCACTTCTAAGGGTGATGACACTAACATTTTCTCTAGGGTTTAACTCTATTTCGAAGGGGAGTTTTCCTTGTGATTCTAGTCGTCCTACGGTTTGAACTAACTGAGATATTTGCTTATCTAGTTCCTGTAGGTGGGTCTCAATGCGGTTTTGAAACTTTTCTTGAAAAGTTGTTAGTCGCACAACAATGGACTCCAATGATGACTTTGGACTTGTACCTATCTCGCAAAGTCTAGCTGCACTATTTTTATCTGCAACAAAGAATTGAACAATGCCAGCTAATTTATTAATTTTATTTTCCAATAAAACTATACTTATCTCGTGAACCCATCGAGATGGTTCAATTGCAGAATAAAATCGCTGCGAGTTGGTGGCCATGGTAGATATTAACGTTCTAGTTGCGGTTGGAGTCATGTTGACAAGTTCTCCTCCACTTGCCGCAACATTACCTTCATATCCACAAGTGTTAAACCTTTGTAAAAATACTGGAGGAGAGTTTGTTCAGTCAAACCGTGCTATGGACAATTAGCACATAGCTTTTTAAACCGCTCCAAGTAATCATACAAAGTTTCAGTATCCTTTTGTCGGATATTCAAGATACTTTGCCTTAATTCGCTCGCCTTGACTGTTGGGAAAAACTGTCAAGAAAAAAATGAGCCATATCAATCCAAGTTATAACAGAATTAGAAGGTAAACTAAACAACCAGTCTTCTGCTATATCAGCTAAAGAAAATAGAAAGGCGCGAAGTTTAATTTGGTCTTCAGAAACTCCCTGCAGCTTTGTACTTAAGCAAACCATATGGAACTCCTAGAGGAGTTTGTGAGGATTTTCTCTCGGCAAACCATGATAGGTTGGTAGGAGATGAACTAATCCTATCTTAAGGGTGAATGTCGTATCACCATTTGGAAATGTTATGCACATCGGCTGATAATCATTAGGTGTCACATTGAGTTATTGGATGGTTCAATTGTCATCTCCCATCGTAACTTGTTATTCCTAATTTTCTTGGTCAAAAATCAAATAAAATAATTCAGTAACTTTGCCGTAGTCCCCGGTAACGACGTCAATTTTGATACACGTCGTATTTTGTCAAAAATTAATTCCTTATTCTCAAATAAATAATAGGAAATTAAATATATTAAAGGAGAAGTAAGGGTCGATCCCATAGGGACTACAAACTTCCTGATTACGCTTGTTTGATTGGTGATCCAAGAATATTGAATGATATTTTATGTAAAAGGGGGTGTTGTTGAATATAATGAAACTAAATAATTGAAGAGCATAAAATAAAGAAAGTGATTTAATTATAATAAAAACTAGCCTTAGGCTTTCACTTTAACTCAATCATAACAGATCATCGGAAAAGATTTTTCACTTTGGGATTTTATATCGGTACTTGGCATTCAAGGTTGAATCCTTGAAGCAAAACTTTCAAAACCGAATACCCTAGTGTTGTCTTTGATATTGGTTTCATGGATTAATCCACCAACATTATGTTTGTAGATAAAACATTTAAATTATTTGAACCGACTTGGATTATGTTATTTAAATAATAATTGATCCAATCTTAGTTTTTTTCTTAGCAATCAATTTGCTAATGTGTTCTCAGGAGAAGTCGAATTTGCTTCAATAGCTGATCTTTCCTCCCACAAAATTGATCAAATCAACGTCTTGACCAAAGTCAATATTTAGTTTTGAAATCAATTTGATTTAAAAATAAGTTCAATAGAAAACTTAATGAAATAAAAAGACGAAGTTATTGATGTGCTTTTCAATCCTCACGTTTAGATCGAGTCATTGCTTAAACCCTTGGCTATAAAAACTTAGCCGAGCATAATTATGAAAAAAATTATGCTCGACATAAAAATAAAAACAAGAAAAATAAATAAAAAAACAAGAGATGAAAGAAAACTCTAGTATTTGGAATTAAAGGATGAATATTTTAGGCTTACCCAAGGTGGGTATTTATAGTCTTTTACAAACCCTAAAACAAAGAGATAAATCCTAGATAAATCTAAAAATATTTAAATTCAAATACAAAAAGATAAATCATAATTAAAAATTCAAAATGCTATTGATAAGCTATCTAAAACGCTGATAAGCTATCACGCGCTTGCTGACGACATCTTCTAGAAGCTGCTGACCGAGTGTCACGTCAGATTTTCATGCTCAAAATTGTGCCCACCAATCCAGACTCGAACCAGAAAATAAAAAATTAAAAAATTAGCAATTTAAGTGCATTTTCCAGATCCAGAGTCTCGCACAAAAACATACGAAAACATTTAAGATTAGTAACATAATTAATCAAATAAAGGATTAATTAAACATAAAATATTAACTATTTTAAACAGTTATCAATCCACCACCTCAAACTAGCACAAATACACATGGTATAGTGACCCGGAGTAAACATGGGATCTACAAGCCCAAACTCTACTTGCTTAACTGTGAAGATGTTCCCAATACAGTCTATGAAGCTTTAGCAACTCCTGAATGGCGTATGGAAGTCATGGAAGAATATGCTGGTCTCCTAGCAAATGGCACCTGGATATTGGTCCCACCCCCACCCAATCGAACTCCAATTGGCTGTAAGTGGTTGTTTAAGGTCAAACACAATTTTGATGGCACCATTAACCGCTACAAGGCTAGATTAGTAACCAAAGGTTACTCTCAGATTGCATGATACGATTTTAAAGATATGTTTAGTCCTGCAGTTAAATCTCTTACAATTAATGTTCTTTTATCACTTATTGTCTCTAACAGTTGGACAATCCATCAAGTAGATGTTAACAATGCCTTCTTGAAAGGTGATCTTCGAGAAGTTGTGTTCATGTCTCAATCATCAGGCTTTGAACAAACAGATGAAAATAGAGGTCCACTCGTATGCAAACTCTTAAAATCTCTCTATGGTCTACGACAGGCACCAAGGAGTTGGTTCTTTCGTTTAAAGGACTTTCTTGAGTCTATGCACTTTCAGCATTCACTTGCTGACATTTTTCTATTTAAGTATAAGAATGGGGCTATTATTACTTACCTTGTGGTCTGTTTAGATGACATTCTACTTACCGGTAATTCTGAAGAACACATCTCTGCTGTCAAGCAACATCTTCATAATCAATTATCTTCCCAAAATCTGGGGATTATTGATTACTTTCTAGGCATTAAAGTAACCTCTTTTGCTCAATGAATGTTTCTCTCACAATAGAAATATATCCTCACATTATTGCAAAGGACACAGATGAGTCATGCCAAACCAGTCGACACACCCATGGTTATTTACCTAAACTTACAAAGGATGGTGGTGAACCCTTTCCTGAGGTAACACATTTTCGAAGTGTAATTGGAGCTCTTTTGTATATATGCCATACTTGACCAGACATTTCATATGCTGTTAATAAAGTTGCACAGTATACGCAATGTCCTACCACCATGCATTGGACTGCCATCAAGCGTATTTTATGATATCTCCGGGGCACAAGTGAGTATGACCTCTGGCTTACAGCAACACCCAGCAAACTCTCCCATCTTTTAGTTTTTTTTTCTGATGCAAATTGGGGGAGTAATGCAGACGGTAGAAGGTCAGTCTCTGGCTATTGCGTTTATCTTGGGAATCACCTACTGTCTTGAAGCTCCAAGAAACAACGATCAGTGTCACGATCCACAGCAGAAGCTGAGTATCGTAGCCTTGCTGATGGTACTTCTGAACTTGTTTGGATTCATAACCTTCTCACAGACATGGGCATTCAACTTACAGACATTCCAAGAGCATGGTGCGACAACACTAGCATTGTTGCCATGACAGCTAACCTCTTCATGCATGCAAAAACAAAACACGTAGATCTGGACCCTTATTTTGTTCGTGAGAAAATAATGAACAACATAATGAAGGTTGGATATGTGCCAGCAGCTGATCAGATTGCAGACATATTTACTAAACCTCTTCCTGTCCAACAGTTTGTCAAGCTTCGAGAAAAACTAAATGTTCTCACCCTTGTTGACTTAAAAGAAAAAGATGAAAAGAACTGGGTGAATATTAGGAACGCATCATCAACAGCTTAGCAACCAGCTCAACAACATAGCTAAGGGATTGTACAACCCTCATGCAATTAGCCTGTGGTTGTTAGAATTATTTATTTTCTCTAGACTCTTCCTAGTAGCTAAGGTTTCTTCTAGAAGCTAAGGTTATCTTGTGTATAAAAAAGAATGAATGTTAATGAATAAAAGTGAGCTGAAAATATTCATTCTTCTCTCGTTTTGTTTCGAACTTAAACTTTAACAAATAAGGCTATTGATAAGTGTACAACTCACCATCACTTTTTATACTTTTCATGGGCACTAATCATCAATTCTACACCTACTTGGACCAATGCATATGTTTAATGTGATATATTTAGGGATTATGCTATTAAAGATAATATTTACAGAAAAGGCATACTTTACTGCAATTTTTGTATCTGTGTAGGAAGAAGTATTGCCGCGGCAGCAAACTATGGCCGAGGTAGGACCTGATGCCGAGGCAGCAGAGGACAAGTAGCAATATGATGGGCAAGCTAAGAAGAAAAATGAGGAGAACGTTGTTGGACAAGATGCCCAAGGATCGGAGCTGGATAGCATAAGGGAAGCCCAAAGACAAGGCCACGCTAGAAGGATTAAACTTGGAAATATTTGACCTATGTACATGACTTGTTCCCTACTCCAAGTTGTATTCTACTTAGGAAAGGCTTGCCCTAGGCGAAGCCTATATAAACTCTAGTCGTCCAAAGGAGAAGAAGAACTCGACTTGACACACATTAGATTCATAGCTTAGAATATAGAATTCGATTTAGGTTTTCTTTTCTACTTTATGTTATAATTTTGTTTAGGCTTAGGAGAAGGTTGTAAAGTATTATTATGGGGAAGTCAAACTTTGTTTTTCTTTTCAATGCAATAAAATATTAAAGTTTGCTTATTCTTTGTCATTCCTTGTTCTTGCATTCAAGCTCGAGAGAGAAGTTTGTGAGTAATCCATTTCTCTAATATCGAGAGAGTTAGATTCACGAAAGGGATAAGTATGGTGTTTCAATCGGGAAACACTAACTCAGCCTAGAAATAAGTTAAGAGTTTCAACGGCTAAGAGAAGTGTGGATTGGTTGATGATTATAATTGAATCACGCTGAGAGGTATCATCAAGGACTGATCATCAACAGTATTTCGACTTAGAGATAAGCGGAATCATTAAAGGACACTTTGCCGAACTTTGGTAAAGTTTTCCCAAGAGCAAGAGATTGTCGCGGCAGACGAGTGACATCACTATTGAGGTAGTAATCTGTAATTTTGTCGAGGTAGTGTTGTACAATTGCATTGGACAAGAACAAGTTGATCAAATCCACTATATAGCACAACTGGATCCTGGCCACCTTCTTTATCTTATTTTTCTATCTTTATTTAGTTATTATTATTTAGTTCAATCACCATCCAATTAATTGTATCTTTACTTTATTTCTTTTACAGAGCAAGAAAACTAAAGGATGTATATTAAGTATACCAATCCCTATGGAGACGATATCCGATGATACTCATCACTTTATTACTTGGCGACGTGTTCACTTGCACTAATTGCGCATATTTGACACGCATCAAGTTTTTGGCTGCATTGCCGAGGATTGATAACTAAACTTTGTTTTCTTTATTTTCTTGCTTATTTTATTTTTATTGTTATTTTACATTGTTTTATTTTTGGTGTATGACCAGGGCCAACCCTACCAATTCTTTGTACGCGTTATATCCAGAAATCGAACGTACTTATCAAGGGTTGAGGAGACAGATCCAAGGAGCCATGACAGTAAATCAAGGAAATCAGAACTTACCTACCGGCAATGGAGGCCTTCCACAGTCACCACTGCCGCGGTAGTTAATTGTCAGAGACTTCCTGGAGGAAGATTTAAATGGACTGAATCCTGGAGTTGTTACACCAGAAATAGAAGCAGCTCACTTTGAGCTAAAACCAGTCATGTTCAATATGCTAAACACTATTGAACAATTTGGTGGGTCAATGACAGAAGATGCCATGCAACATCTTAAGTCATTCATGGAAGTTTGCAATTCTTTCAAAATTCAAGGGGTCCATGAGGATTTCTTAAGATTGAAGTTGTTTCCATATTCACTGAGAGATAGGGCAAAAACCTGGCTAAATAGCATTCCAGTAGGATCAATAGGATCTTGGAGTGAACTATGCCAAGATTTCATTACGCGATTCAATCCTACAAATTTATATGATAGAATTCGTAATGAGATTACTTCTTTTCGACAGGCTGATGACGAACCTATGTACGAAGCATGGGAGCGCTACAGAGAGTTACTGTATAAGTGCCCATTGCATGGATTTTCACTATGGACACAAGTGACCATGTTCTACAATACCATCAATGCCCCGACAAGGATGATGTTAGATGCCTCGATAAATGAAACACTCCTGGGTAAAGCACCTGAGGAAGCTATTGAGATACTGAACAAACTCGCAAAGAATGATTATCAATTTCCTACATCTAGGCGAGGAGGAGTAAGACGCCAAGCCACTATAAACGAATTAGAAACATCAAATTCAGTGGCAGCACAATTGGCCTCTCTTACCAAGATTGTGCACAACATTCAACTATTGCAGAACACCCACAAGGTCAAAGCCATTGATTCTTACTGCAATTTATGATGAGGTAACCACAATTCCTCTGAGTGTATGAATCAAGAGGCTAGTATGTATGTTGGAAATTATAATAGAAACAATATAATGTCCAACACATATAACCCCTCATGGAAGAGACATCCAAACTTTTCATGGAACAATCCAAACAATGCCTTGAATCCAATTACTCAACCACCAGGATTCCAGTAACAAATGCAACCTCTGCCGCAGCAACAAGTTCAGCAACCTCTGTCGTAGCAATAGATGCATCAGCAACAGCCTGTAAGTTTTCTGGAAAATTCTCTAAAAGCATTAATGATGAAAACTGAATCCTACATGGCAGAGAACAATAACTTCATAAAAAGAACAAATGCATTCATCAATAGAACTGAGATGAGGTTACAAAATCAAGAAGCTGCTATTAAGGCACTAGAAACCCAGGTTGGGCAGTTTACCCAAAACATCAATACTAGACCACAAGGAGGATTACCTAACAATACTGAAGTTGCTAAGGTAATGGGCCATGAATAGTGCAAAGCAATCACTACCAGAAGTGGTCTGTAGCTGAAAGAAAAGGTAGAAAGCTCAGCACCAAAAGTTCCATCAATAGAACTAGAAAAAGAGGACTTGGATGCTAAACAAACTAAAAACACTACCCCAGTAGAGAGCTCGGTAGTACCTGAACAAGCTACCGAGACATCGACAGACACACTGGTTCTAGGTATTAAATTCCAAACTAAAGAAACCCTGGAAGAGATGAGACCACCACCACCTTTCCCACAAAGGTTGAAAAAGCAAAAATAGGACCATCAATTTAAGAAATTTCTTGATATCTTAAAGCAAGTCCACATTAACTTCCCCTTTGTAGAGACAATTGAACAAATGCCTAATTATGCTAAGTTCTTGAAAGACATTGTGTCTAAGAGAAATAGGCTAGGTATGTTTGAAACGGTGACTGTTATAGAAGGATGCATGGCAATGCTACACAATCGCATGACACCAAAATTGAAGGATCTTGGATGCTTTACAATACCTTGTGCAATTGGTAACCACTATAAGGTAAGGCCGTATGCGATCTTGGAGCAAGCGTCAATCTAATGCCCAAGTCTGTCTTCGAAAAGCTTGGAATAGGAAGGGCAAAACTCACAACTGTGATGCTCCAACTTGCGGATCGATCATACGTGCAACCCGAAGGAAAAATCGAGGACATACTAGTAAGAGTAGATAAATTTATTTTTCCTGCTGACTTTCTTGTCCTTGATTATGAAACAGATGATAATGCATCGATCATCCTTGGCAAACCTTTCCTTGCCACTAGAAGAACGTTAATTGATGTAGAAAAGGGAGAGTTAACTATCAAGGTCAATGACCAAAAAGTTAAACTCAATGCCTTCCACAATCTGAAACGGTATGATGATGTAGAAGAATGCAAAGCCCTTCACACCAAAGATGCAGACGCAAAGGTATCCTGCTTCAACAGTCACTACCTGGGCAGCATACTCGGTAGAAAATTAGATATCTATTATGGCAGAATTTTTGGTAGGAAAATTAAGGCAGATGTGAAGGAAATCAACAGCACAACATACTGTCCAGACAAACAGGGTGCAGTGAAGATCAAAATAATAAGGGATGAACTTAAAGCCAATGGTCAACATTTAAAGGATAACTCTGGCCAACAAGAGATAATCAGATTGGGAGATGCATTTACATGTACTCCACCAGTAACATAATCTCTTCCCTTATCTTCTTAATTTTTATATTAGGATTAGTTTAGTTTAGATTTACTTACTATAATTATTTTTTTTTCTTTAATTAATTTTCTTGTTTTTGTTTAATAATTTTTTAGGACAATAAACAAGAATAAAAGAGAAATAATTCATAGCAGGAATTCTGCCGAGGCAGTAAACAGTGTCAGAAGTCGCAGCAGTTCCAACAGGTAGAAACAGTATAACGGCTATCTGCCGAGATTTCCATTGCGGTAGTAAATGTAAACGGCAGTAAAAGTTAAATGGCTACAAAACGGCTAGTGGATTAAAACGGTCACACTACTGAAGCATATATAAGCAATCTTTCCCTCTTCAACTATTCACTCTTGAATTCTTGTTATCTTTAATTCTTTGCTAATCTTGCTCCCAGAATACTTTGGCTACTTACCTTCTTGCAATTTTCAGTACCTCTTCAAGAAATTCTCCAAGAACATCACCTCTCATAACACTCACTGATGGCCACCTACAAACGCTTTGCCCCGGAAACCGTTGAAGACTGATTCAACAGACTGTTCATTGCTCGACAATTATGGGAGGAACAAGGGTTCCAACATTCAGAAGAAGAAGATTTCGGCATCGAACACTACTTGTTCGATAAGATAAAATATCAAGAATGAGAGATTTTCTGCCTACAACCTCCTAGGTCAATGCCACCATCGTGCAAGAATTCTATGCGCATGGCCAAGCAAGGACTCTCTCTTTGTCCACTGCCGACGCAGGCCTGTCAAGCTCGATGCCGATACAATCAACAAATTTTACGGCCTTTGATAGGCGTGGTATAAGCACTATTTTGAGTGCAAGTGTACATGTCGTCAAGTAATAAAAATGATAAGTATATCGTATATCGTCTCCATAGGGATTGGTATACTTAATATGTCTTCCTTCGTTCCCTTGCTTCTGAAAATAAAATAAAGACACAAATAAGATGATTTGTTCTATCTAACTAAATAAATAAATAACAAAACATAAAATAAAGAGTTGAGAACGATTATAAAAAAAGTGGGTAGGATCCAATTGCGTCAATTAGTGGATTCAATTGATCTTCTCTTTGTCTAATGCAATCGCACAACACTGCTTCGATAGTATTGCAGATACTATCTCGGTAACGCTGGTGCTCTTCTACCGCGACAATCTCTTGCTCGTGGGTAGAAGTATCAAAGTTCAGCAAAGTGTCCGTAAGTGACTCAGCTCATCTCTGAGTCAGAGTGTTGTTGATGCCCAGTCCTTGACGATACCTCTCGGCGTAAATCAAAGATAAACCACCAACCAATCCAACACTTCTTTTAGCTGCTGAAACTCTTAACCCATCTCCTAGTGCCTCCACAGGAGTACAAGCCAAGTTAGTGTCTCCAACACCGTACTTATCTCTTTCGTGAATCTACACCTCTCGATGCTAGATAAATAGATTACTTGCAAACTTCCCTCTCGGGCTTGGATATAAGAACAAAGAATGACAATAGGATAAGCAAACTTTGATTTTATTTCATAAGAACAAAGATACAAGAATCAATCTCCTCTCACTAATATCGACAACCTTTACCTATCCCTAAGAAATTTAGAACATATTATCGTGTAAGTACAATTCTTAGGGAGGAAGGGTTTTCTCTATAAATCGGCTCTCCTAGACAATGTGGACGGCTAGGATATTTATAGTCTTAACCTAGGGCAAACCTTTCCTAAATAGACTTCAACTTGGAGTAGGGAACAAATCTTCTTCAAGGATTCTGATATTTCCAAGTTTGCCGCCTTCTCGAAGGGTTTTCCCGCTTGGTCTTTGAATTGGGCTTTTAGAACGCTAGCCTGGTCCAATTGATGCGTTGTGTCTTCCAGAATATTCTTTATATTTTTATCTTTCTTTACGCCTCCATTGTTGGTGCTGCCATACTGGATTCTGTCGCGGCCATGCTTCTGCCTCGGCCTCAACACTGCTTTTCTACCGCTTCGGCTCTGGATATTCCTGCATGTACAGAAATTATAATAATATCTGTATTCTCTATTAATATTAACTTTGTAAGTGATGATAACGGAATATCTAATATTTGAGCAAAAAGTTCATAATTCGGTTCAAGTTGGTGTATAATAGATTCATAAAGTATCATGGGAAGGGTAGTAAATAACTGCCTTTTAGGCACTCATCAGCCTTGTCCCTATACGTGATGTCCATGCCGAATTTATGGAGGATGTCACCACTCAAGACTACAAGCTGATAAAGGACGAGCTCTGCTACGGCAATACCCCATGGGAGACCGGTGCCCACAAAGGATCCATAGCAAGGCAGAGTTTGAAACCCGAAGCCAAACTTTGGAACACTTTTGTAAAGAGATGCCTCATCCCAACCTCCCATAATAGCACGATGGACCGAAGAAGATTGATGCTCATACAATCGATCATTAACAAAAGGAGCATCAACATTGGAGAAATTATTTTGCGAGAAATTCATGAATGTGGTAAGAAGGATAAAGGTCCTTTGTATTTCCCTTCTTTAATCACTGGTATTTGTAATGCTACAGGTGTACCCACAGCCGAGACAGATGAATTCACACCCCAAAGAAAAGGATGGACCAGAGAATTCTGCCACAAGATCATGCAGATTACGCAAGCAGAACCAGTCCAGGCAACGCCGCAATAGTTCACTGTTGAAACTGCTGTCGAGGCCTAGTACACGGCAGACATGCCTAACACTGCCCATACCGCTACCGTAGAAGACTCATACCAGGAGATTCTACAAAGGATGGAAGCAATGGATATTAGGCAACAAAGATACATGGAGTATCAAAGAGACTTCAACAACACACTTGCTCAAATGATGCTTCACAACTTTCCAGACCAAGGGATGCAATTTTCAGAATTCCCCACAAACATGTTCGTGACAGTTGCACCCTACACAAAGACAACAACAGCTTTAGGAGGACCGAGACCATTCTTCCATACAGGCCCTCAGCAACAGTTTCACGCTGCTGGCCCATCTAGGGCAGCAGATTCTGCCATGGCATCATCTGCCAGTAGAAGACCATCAAAGAGGAGGGCAGTCTTCAGCACTCCTCCAAGATCCCCAATCATCATGGGAATTCTATCAACTGAGATAGATGTCTATGTACACCAAAGCTCAGACGTTGCCGGGCCAACAATTCACCATGCCGAGGTAGATCTAGAGAATGATGGAAGGACTGATATAATGGAGACAGAAGATGAAGGAGAAGAAGAGGTGAACGCTCCCTTGCAACGAACAACACCCACAAGAGTTCAGCCATTATGACGAGCAAAGCCATCGCCATCACCAAGGACGCAGAAATCGGCAACAAGATCCAGAAAATTAATTGTGGAGGATAGCTCTTCCGAGTCCTTATAATTTTTTTTACTGCTTTTAAATTCGCTTGTTTCCTTTTTATATTTTGTTGCCTACTGCTTGCCCCTAATTTAAGCATTGAGGACAATGCTTGGTTTGAGTTTGAGGGTGTCATGGAAAGGGAGTTTTAAGTGAATTTTTTTTAAGTCCATCACTTTATTTGAATTTGTTGCCCAAACTCTTGCACTACCCATAATCAGTATTGTTTTAGTTTATTCTTTAAGGCAATAAAAATCTTTCTCCTTACCATAGTTAGGTTCTGTTTGAAGGCTTAATTCTAGGATACTTTAGGAGAAAAACTTAGAAGCTTACTATAAGGTTGAAATTCTTTAGGAGACTTGTTTGGCTATAGAAATTCTTTTAATAAACTTAGGTGATAAGGACTTAGATTTTTTGGAAAAGTGACTAGAGGTGCCTATTACCGGCTCTAGGAAATACTCTTCTTCATACTAGAGGTGCCCAAAATTGGCTCTAGTATGTTCAAACGAATAGCAAAAGAAATAAGAAAACAAGAAGGAGAAAACACAATCCTTAAGGTGCCCGAAATTAGCTCAAGAAATTGTTGTTTTAAGAAGAGTATACTAAATTCAAGTCTATTTGTCTTGAACTTAGAGTTTATCTAAGAAGACCCTTAATCAAACTTGTCCATAAAAATGCACACACTCACAAAATCTTATAGTTTGTCTTCTAGGTACACCCTTAGGTAACCGAAAGGTTAAGTCTAAAGAATAGACATAGTTATGGTGGGGAGAATAGATGGAAACATAACACCAAGAAGGAATAAAGTTTGACAAATTGATGGTTTGCATTGCTTGAGGACAAGCAATAGTTCGAGTTTGGGGGTGTGATAAGTACTCAACTCACCATCACTTTCTACAATTTTCATGGGCATTAATCATCAATTCTACACCTACTTGGACCAATACATATACTTAATATGATATATTTAGGGATTATGCTATTATAGAAGAAGTGTTGCCGCGGCAGCAAACTGTGGCCGAGGCAGGACCTGATGTCGAGGCAACAGAGGACAAATAGTAATATGGTGGGCAAGCTAAGGAGAAAAATGAGGAGAATGTTGCTGGACAAGAAGCCTAAGGATCAAAGCTGGATAGCACAAGGGAAGCCCAAAGACAAGGCCACACGGGAAAGCCTTCTAGAAGAATTAAACTTCGAAATATTTGACCTATGTACATGACTTGTTCCCTACTCCAAGTTGTATTCTACTTAGGAAAGGTTTGACCTAGGCCAAGCCTATATAAGATCTAGACGTCCTAAGGAGAAGAAGAACTCGACTTGACACACATTAGATTCATAGCTTAGAATATAGAATTAGATTTAGGCTTTCTTTTCTACATTATGTTCTAATTTTATTTAGGCTTAGGAGAAGGTTGTAAGGTATTAGTGTGAGGAAGTCAAACTTTGTTTCTTGTTTTCAATGCAATAAAATATCAAAGTTTGCTTATTCTTTGCCATTCCTTGTTCTTGCATTCAATCTCGAGAGAGAAGTTTGTGAGTAATCCACTTATCTAATATCGAGAGAGTTAGATTCACGAAAAGGATAAGTACAATATTTCAATCGGGGTATACTAACTCGGCCTAGAGATAGATTAAGAGTTTCAGCATCTAAGAGAAGTGTGGGATTGGTTGGTGATTATAATTGATTCACGCTGAGAGGTATCATCAAGAACTGGTCATCAACAATATTTCGACTTGGAGATAAGCGGAACCATTAAAGGATACTTTGCCGAACTTTGGTAAAGTCTACCCAAGAGCAAGAGATTGTCGCGGCAGACGAGTGATACCACTGTCGAGATAGTAATCTATCGTCCTGCCGAGGCAGTGTTGTACAATTACATTGGACAAGAACAAGTTGATCAAATCCACTATATAGCACAACTGGATCCTGGTCACCTTCTTTATCTTATTTTTCTATCTTTATTTAGTTATTATTATTTAGTTCAATCACCATCCAATTAATTATGTCTTTACTTTATTTCTTTTACAGAGAAAGAAGACAAAAGGAAGCATTTTAAGTATGCCAATCCTTGTGGAGACGATATCCGATGATACTCATCACTTTATTACTTGGCGACGTGTTCACTTGTACTAATTGTGCATATTTGACACGCATCAGCTATTTGATCTAAAATTCATTAAGTGAAGTCGGATTCATCTTAGAAATTAAAGTGATAAAAGGATGCTTGATCTTGCTCTCCTAGTCCTTCCCTTCATAGAAATCCGTAAAAAATTGATAATGTCACCCTTTAGAACATGCCAATTTTTTTAAGAAAAACCTATGTTAAAACCATCTGGACCAAAAGCATGATTACTGTCAGCCGATTTCAAAGCCATCCATATTTCTTCTTTAAAAAAACAACACTCCAATAAATCTTCTTGCTCCATGCTAGTAGAAGGAAAATCCAGTTTAATCTATGTAACTTTTAGGGCATTACTATGATTGTAAGCAACCTTGACATGTTCTAAAATCAGACTTTTGATTTGGTTAGGATTTAATACAACCTCTTCACCTATTCGAAGCCAATTGATAGCATTAACGCTCCTTCTTCCTGACACAGTGAGATGGAGGAACCTTGTATTTTGTAACAGACCAAAACTGAAGAAAAAGAATTAATGGAGATGGAGAGATATATAGAGTAGAGGAAGACACAGAACAGAGAATTTGAGAAAGAAAATAGAGTTCATTTTCATTCAGTCGATAAAACCAATTCTACAGACTTAGGGTATTTTTATCTTAAGAAGCAAAACGACAACACTTAAACAACATTAAAATATAACAAAATGCACCGTTTTGTTAAAACTAAAATATCACGTTACATATTTCTATCCCATCCATATGCCACCGAATCCTGGATTTTTGGTACCATTCACATTCTTCTTTTCTCTAAAGAATCCACAAATATGTATTTTTCTTACAAATAGACTCAACCAAACCAATATTACTTACCCCATTTTGTAATTGTTGCTCCAACTTAGATATTTCACCTTCTAGATCTTTAATATCCTTCCTAGATTCGTAGCATACTTTACCGACCACGCTTTTAAAGCATTTTCGGAACCCATCAAGAGCCCCTCGATTCTGACATTTGTATTCATCTTTCTCATATTGCAAATAGTGAGAAGAATCGTATCTTCAAATCCATCTTCATCAAACCAAAAATTAAAACATTTCAATGGCTTTGGACACTAATTAAATCTATCCTCCGAGAGAACAATAGCATTATGATCAAAACTCGATCTATCCAATAATCTCTGCGATAAAGTCAAGAAGGGCCAAACTAAATTCAGTTGTTGTTGTATCTCTTAATTTTAACCTGATTTATTAGATTAAAACTTAAGAATCACGTAAAGAAAATTTTCCCCTCAAGTTATAATCCTTAGGGTTCAATTGAACGATGTATAAATTTTATTAAATCATTAAAATTAGAAATATATGTAATACTAAAACGGGATCGTTTAACATAGTCTGAAGGTTCAACCCTTATTCAAAATTATCATTCTAATACTTAAAAATCTAAATATACTTTAAAGTAATAAAGTCTGGAAGACCTTTATAATAAAATTAATTTAAAATATAAATTTAAAATCTAGAAGACTAAAAATATACCGAGTAATAGATAGTTCTGAATCAAGAGTGCTCCAAATACAATAACCTAAGTCTAAGAATATGAAATAGAAACTAAGGGGGTGTAAGCTAGGGAGCTTAGTGTGTCCCTAAAGTGTAGTTGTAGCATAAATCACAATTATCCGAACATCAAACACATATCACAAGTATTCATATATGCAAACAATATACATATATCATACAAATGCCAGAAACCTATGATGTATTATATCTGGATGCCATACACTCATCTCCAACACCATCTGAAGAGTAGGTTCCCCTAAACCACTCTAACTCCAACATCACCATATGAAGTGGAAACTCGACCCAAAGATGGAGCCAATGATCCGAAGTGAAACTCACCCAATGGTGATATCACTAAACTTCCCCGAATAGTATATCCCAACCTAATAAAATGTCATGATTCGATATCTGAGTCTGAATACATTCCTTATAATTAACAGGAGGCGTGCATATTAATTCCGAGAATTACATAATCCAAGTTGTAATAAATTTTAATTTCGATATACATATCATATAGCATGACATCATACAAATTGTTTACGAAATCATAATAGTAGAGATGAATGTATGCATACAATATCATCAATCACACACACATATAGCACAAGCGAAGACACACGTTAGGCAATTAAACCTTAACATCGAGAATGATGTCTACTGGGCTCAGTCCTAGCACTAGGTCGAGTAGATGCAAAACCTATGAATAAAATTTACATAAGTAACTACTACTATGTCACAACACTAGAATTACCAAATTTAAATAGTTACGAAAACTCACGTGCGTGTCTCGAAGTTTGAACAATATAAGGTCTTCGAAGAGGAGGAAGAGGAAGGAATTTTGTATCCGAATCATCGTCACATGAACTAAATAATAAACTAATTAAGATTCCGATATAGATAGATTTCTGATTAAGTATTCTTATAAAATGCCTCAAAAGAAATACTTCAGATTTGAATTCGGAAAAATGGACAACACCATCGAACTCAGAATATCAAAAAACATAATGTAGGCTCAGGTCAAAAAATTCAATGTTGGCGTCAGTAGGTCAACGAGTTGGGTCGACCAACGGGTAAACAGGTCAAACCAGATTTTCCAAAGAAAATATGAAATTTCTAGACTTTCCAAAAAAATCTAAAATTACAACCCATAATAAAATACATGATCCAATTTAAATTCAATAAACAAGCCCAGATATTTTTATTACATCCAGCCCAAACAATTAAATAAAACAATGGCCCAGTTCCAGCCCAAAACGGATTAACCCCTTAACCTAATAGAACCCTAACATGTTTCCCTTTTTCCATTGCGCAGCCACCTTGGGACCGTTGGATCAGATATGATCCAACGGTCCATATTAAAAAAGAAGAAGCTTTTAGAGACCTAGACACGCCACGCACGGCTCCCTCGCTCCCCTCACGCGTGCGTCGCGCACGTGCGCCCGGCACTTCAGATCCCCAGATCATCTCTTCAGCTTTCTGATCACCGACGGCCTCAGCGATCATCTCCGGTGCCCGATTTTCATGCAAGAAAACAAAAGAAAATGTGTTAGTCTTGTACGATTCCATAGCCAAAAATTAGAAATATCAAAGGCCATAATCAGAAAAATCAGAATGCAAAACCGTTCGGCCAAAATTGCAGATCGAAGAAAACAAAACAACAAACATATCATAGGTTACAGAGAATAATCGGCCAACAATACAACAAAATTTCCAGAGAGCAACCAATAACAATTTAGGACTTTAATTACTATTTCATATTTTTGTAAATCGGATATAAAATCGAAAGCAAAAGACGTTTGTAAGGGGTTCCTCCCCACAAGGAAAAATTAATACCATCAGAGCAATTTAGAGGTATATCCTCTGTCTTTTTTTCGCTTTGCATATACTAGAAAATAAAGGGAGAGGAAACCAAAGTTTTTTTCTTACCTTCACCGAGTCTTCTTCGATCTTTCTTCTCCGACAATAAACACAACGACCCTCGGGTCTCTACTGATGAGCCGATAACGAAGAAGAGGATCTTTTCCCTTTGCCTTATTCCAACTAAAATAAAGGTTTTTGACTCGGTCTTTTTAGATACGAAATGTTTAGGCTCGGGTTTTTGTTACAAAATAAAAGGAAAGTTTATTTTCTGGATTTAGTTTTGAAAATGAGGTGTTTTTATCTCGTCGGCCGCCACTCACGGTGACCGGAACCTGGTTTTTACGGCGGAGTATGGTGGCTGGAATCCAGGGAAATGAAGAACATTCAAGTTGTTTTTTCATTTCCTAGATTTTTGATGAACAGATGAGAGCATGAGGAGGATTTGTTTTCTTTTCGGTTTAAAAGAAATGAAGAAAAGAGGGATTTTTTTTTCTGTTTATTCGCAATTTTAAAACCTTCCGTATCTCTTTAATCACCTCCCCGGTCCCCAAAGCTTTATCTCGTTGTACAATTTGGTCCTGATTTTGTTATAATCACCATTTCAAAATGGTTTATTTATTTTCGAGTCCCTCAGCATTTTAGAATGTGCTTTCAGTCTAATATTATTCAAAAATCACCCCCAAGGTCCCTCATATTTTGTTTCAACTTATAATTTGGTCAATATTCGAATTTTTTTTAATTATGACCCTAATTTTCATATTTATTTTATTTTAGTCCCATTTCCAGATTAAATATGTTCTTCCATGTTATTACTTATTTATTTATGTTCATATTTATATTTATTGCTTATTTTGCATCATTTATTTGTACATGTGTATTTTATTAATATTTATTTATTTATTTTTTCCATGCATTTTAATTTATGCTTCTTCATATTATATTATTTCATTTTGTATATATGTTTATGTATTTTATTTATGTTTTCACTTTATCATGTATTTATTTTTATTTTTGTCATGCATGTTTATTTATTTTATTTTACTTTGCTTCTTTATTTTGCCATGTACCTTTTATTATGCTTTATCTTTATTCACATGTTGTATATCTTGTAACATATATTTCTTTGCTTTATTTTTTCCCATTTCATATTTAACCACAATAATTAATGAACTTAATTTCAAACGTCTTTATTCAGTCGTAACAGGCTTATGTTCTGACATATTGGTCGTAGTGTATGCGTTGCCTTTGGATAAAGACCCGGTAATATTAAAATAAATCCGAACTTTAAACAAATCTAATTTAAATGCCACTTTAAACCTTAAAATTTTCAAAATTAATTAAGCGGTTATTTTAAAGGTTTCAAATTTTTGGGTGGTTTCAAATGCTAAACCCGTTTTTAACCGTAACCGACTCTCGAACCCATCTCTCCGAATTTCTAGTTTTTACGGTGTCCGGCCTACCAAAGTGGTCGGTGGCGACTCTACCTTTTTTTAAAAATTTTCAATTCTCCTTTTCAAATCAATTTTTCAAACCTTAATTTTGAGATATCCTAATTTCTAATTTTCATCTTTTCAAATTAGCATATTTTTTAATTTTCTCCTCAAGAAATTTTAAAAGGGTCGCTACAGTTGGCGACTCTGCTGGGGATAAATTTTTTTCAAACGAGTCAAGACTTTTTTTAAAAAATATCGCTTAATTAATTGTGGAAGTTTTGAATTAAAGTGGCCATTAAATTATCATTTGTTTATTAGTTCGAGGTAATATCATTCTAAACCGTCTCTCTAAGTGAGGGGAAAAAGCTAGTGCTTTCGTGAGGATATTGTTCCTTCGTATGGGCCTAGCAAAGTACCTTCGGGGCTCGATTACCCTATACTTTCGTAGGGATATTATTCCTCCGTAGGGGCATAGCGAAAGGTTCCCCCTATGTTGAACTCGATCGAGATGAGCCTATAATGGATGACGATCGGGAGCCTTGCTACTCTTAGAAGAGAACAGCGAAGACAATTTGGGTACTTTGTAGAACCAAAACTACATTTAGAGAACTAGAAAACCTACCTGATTAGAGCCATGCGGTTAACCTAGGTTCTTTTAGATGAGATAAATAGGGTTGCTTTGTGTCCCTTCTTACTTGCTTCATCATTTTTCATGAAGGTGTCAGTCTAAGTGGTTTGTCCAATTAGAGGCTTTCACCACAGTTAGAGAATTAAAATGAGAAAAGAAGAGAAGAGGAATAAAAGAGAAAAGAGAAAAAAGAAAAAATAGAAATTAAGAGAGAAAAAAGGGGAAAAAAGGGAGTGAAAAAAGAAGAAAGTGAAAATGAAAAAAAAAAGAGAGAGAGAGAGAAGAAGAAGAAGAGAAGAAAGAGAGGAAAAATAAGAGCTTTTAATCAGTGAAAGTTGCTCAAAGGGCGATCACTAGCATGATCAACACCTTCACTCATATTCATTTTTGCATTTCATGCATTTTCATAACATAAATTTTTGCATTCATCAATAAGACAAAGGGGATTAATTTTGGTATGTTTTGTGGCTGTTCTTCAAGCCGCAACCATTCCGCACTCTTACAATACCCGTTCACAGTCGAGAATCATGGACGATAAAATAGCCAATTTGGAGAAGTCATAAAAGTAAATTGAGGATCGTTTGACCATTATTGAGGCAAGGATTGAAAAGTCTCAGAATGAAATCATCACTAAACTTATCGAATTGTTTGGAAGGTCCGACCATGGAAAAGCCAAAGTTTTCGACGAGCATTCTAACATGGAAGACCTAGGTGGCAACACTTCTCACTCTAAGGTTCAACCCAAAGCATCAGTTCTAAAAGGTATTCACATCGCCTGGGCATCTGTTAACAACCCAATCGACGTGGGTCACGGTCTCGAAAATGAAATCAATGTTGAAGTCCCAGATTTAGACTTGATAAACAAAGTTGAGTTGATACTGGGGAAAGAATTTGAGAAGAAATTCGAGGAGCAACGCCTCCAAGTTGAGAAAAAATTCAACCTATTGCAAGCGACCAAGGATTTTGGACTTGATGACTATGAGTTAAGCTTGGTGTCTGATTTGGTCATACCACCTAAGTTCAAGGTGTCGGACTTTGAGAAGTATGATGGGACCACTTTTCCTTCTGCTCACCTAACCATGTATTACCGTAAGATGGTGGCACATTTGAGAAACGAGAAGCTTCTTATCCACTGCTTTTAGGATAGCTTGATCGGGGTAGATGCCCGTTGGTACTCCCAGCTTAGTCGGGCAAACGTGAAGTCGTGGAAGGATGTTTCTAAAATTTTTATCGAGCAATACAAGCACGTGAAGGACATGGTCCCGAATAAAAATATGCTTAAAAGCTTAACCCAAGGGAAAGATGAGACCATCCGGAAGTATGCCCAAAGGTGGAGAGATATTGCGACTCAAGTTCAACCGTCGATCTTAGAAGGTGAAATCACTCATCTGTTTGTGGACTCGCTTCATGGTCTGCTCTATGAGAAGATGATCAGTAACATATCTTTAGGATTTGCTGAATTTGTGAGTACGACGTAATTCATTAAGATTTCTTTCAAGAGTGGTAAACTTAAGACCGGAGAATATCAGAAGTACCAGAAGAAGAAGGACCATGAGATGAATTATGCCAATCAGCACCAAAATCAAATAATTTCATTATCTCCTCTTCCCAAACTTCATTCGGGAATGCACAAGCTTTGAATATGAGAGAGGGTAGGCCCCCTAACAAGGAACATGAGAAAGTGCCTTTTACCCCCTTTGCCAATCTCATAAAGGAGATGTACTTCAGCTGCACAAGGTGGATTTTGTCTGACCTTATCATGTTACTCCTTATATCCCGCCTTACCCACCTTGGTATAATCCTAATGCTAACTACGAGTACCATGGCGGAGTCCCGGGGCACACAATTGAGAATTGTGTCGCATTCAAGAAGATTATGCAAAACCTATTGAATACCGGAGTTTTGAAGCTTGAGGCACCGGATATGGAGAACAACCCTCTACCTACCCATGACAAGGCTTAGAGGAAGGGGATCTCAGGAGATACTAGAAGTTTAGTGCATCTCATTTAGATTGCTTTTTCTTAGATGCATGTTGGCATCAATTTCCTTGCATTTCAGTTTCTTTCTTTTTATGTTTTCAATCAATCTTGCTATTCTTGGCCCGAGGTAGCAATGACTTTTGTAAAGGGCATTTATGTTTTTCAATCCAATGAAGAGATGATTTTCTTAATTTTTGTATATATCCTTTTTAAAATTCTTGGATGTCTAATGCTTGTTGTGTCGTCAATTCAGACACGAAGATTAATTGATGTTGTGATTATGATGTAGTATGATTCTTTTTTAGTCCGCTTTGGTCGAAAAGCGTGAGAAGTAAGACTACTACTCCTTCGATAATGTTCGATGATAAGAATGTCCCGAGAAAAACAATTTACTCAAGTTTGAGAATTCCAAGAAGGAAAAAAACATTAAAAGCACACAAGAAGAAAGAAAAAAAAGAGAAGAAAGAAAAAGAAAAGAAAAAAGAAGAAAGAGGTGGAAAATTGAAAACCCTCACATGAACGAGCAATCCAATAAGTCTTGGAGCATCCTGATAGAGCTGTGGAGGAAGAACGAGTCTAATAAGGAGCCAGATCTCCACTAGTTCAATACTCAGGCGTTAGTGATGACTCTTTGAAGACACTGACACCTTAATACATTAGTGATTAAATGCACACATAAACACTTGGAATTCTCAAACTGAAGTACAAGAAAAGACAAATATGAGATCTAGAAAGAGTAGTTATCAAGCGAATCATACGAGTACAGTAATCATGAGGATGAACCGAGCGACTTGAATAGAAGTCTTAAAATGTCGCCACAACATTTCATGGTAAGCCATTAATCACCAAGTGTCAAGTTTTAGACACTCTTGCATTCTACATCCAAGGATTTTTGTTCATTATTTTCCAAAATTAAGTTTTAATCTTTGAGATTATTTTGAGAGACGTGTTCTTTAAAAAAAACATCAACAATTTATTTTTGTGGAAAATTTCATTTATTCAAAATTATTTTTCAAAATGCAAGGTTATTAATGCATTCTGTCATCTTCGACTAAGCCTAAAAAGAATGGGGAATTTTGCAATGAGAGGTCTCCCTTAATGAAGGTCATCTTCCCTTTTAAGATCGTCGGGTGAATATTGCGTGAAGAAGTCAGAATTTTAAGAAACAAATTTTTGGGGCAAAAATTTTGGGGCATATAATGATGATAATTTTTCTCCTAAAGATGAATTAAGAAGATATATTGTTTGAACTAAATCCACTATCCAAGAGTTAAGAGCCTATCAATCTGAGGCAGGGTCAATGATGCCCTTAAGATGTGGAGCTACTTCTGTGCTATGATATTTTGGGGGCAAGTACTTACCTTAGTAGAAGAATGCTCGTTAAAAATAGTTTTATCAGAGGTTAGCTTTCAAAGGGTAGTCTGAATTTCCTTGACTCCAACGGAAGTCAACAGTCTCTTGCCACGAAAGAAGGTTCAGCGAAGTTGAATGATCGACATGCCCAAGAGTGACCAAATTCGAGGATTTATCCCCAATCAGACAAGAAGAAAATCCATAAACCATGTCATTTGTAGGTCGGCATCCCTAGGATTAGGGGCATGCAACAAATACAATCATGCATTATTTTAGTTAGGCATCCTTAGAATTAGGGGGCATACTAACACACATGCGTACATACATTTTTGACAGGTATTAAGAAGAAGACGAAAGGAGATTCCAAACATATGGAAAAGCAGATCTAGAAGAAGTCAAGATGTTTGAATCTATCAGCTTACGAAGATACAGAAGTTACGAGATGTTATTTGAAGAACCGATAATTTAAAGTTTGAAGTTCAAAGTTTTGAAGTTTAAAGTTTGAAGTTTTGAAGTTTTGACGAATGAAGTTTGAAGTCTTGAAGTTTAAAGTTTGAAGTTTGAAGTTGAAAGTTTGAAGTTTTGAAGTTTTGAAGTTTGGAAGTTTGGAAGTTTGAAGTTTTAAAGATTGAAGTTTGAAGTTTAAAGTTTGAAGTTTTGAAGTTTTGAAAGTCTGAAGCTCGAAGTTTGGAAGTTGGGTTTTCTTCTGTTGAAGATGTGAAATGTCCTATTTGATGTTTGAAGTTTGAAGTTAGGTTTTCTTCCGTTGAAGAAGTGAAATATCCTATTTCGAACTTTGGAAGTTAGGTTTTCTTCCGTTGAAGAAGTGAAAAATCCTACTTCGGAAGTTTTAGATGTATTCGAGGTTATAAGGCTTAAGGTGCCCGTGGAAGGTTCAAAAGTTGCTCGAAATCTTAAAATGAAATCAAAATTCGCTTCTGATAAATTTCTCTTTTGATGTGTGCAGGTGCTCTCAAGTCAAAATATCGTTCGTGGCAAGCTAATCAGGGGTTCAGGAATAGAAGGGCAATCAAGCTTGTGGAGAAAGGGCTTTCAAATTAAACTCTCCAAACAGAAAAGTTGGATAAAATTAGTGTTTATTGTCTTTGCTTCATCATTGTTTACAACGATAAGCAAAAAGGGGCAACTGTAATCACTAATTTTATCTGGGGTGTTAAACCAGAGATTAATTTAAATTTTAATTTCGAATAATGGGCTTCATTACTATTCATTATTAAAGAAAAATTCCAAAATATTATATTTCTTACATATATTTGTTTTTTGTTGTTGTTAACTTTGAAAATCCAAAATATTATACATATTATTTACTTTATTTCCATACGGTTTTAGTAAACTTTTAAATTTAGTTATTTTAATTAAAAACAAAAATTCAAAAAATCGTTATGTTATTATATTTATTATCAAAAAATCCAAAAACATTTTAGTATTTAATATTATTTTGTTTCCTTCAAGTTTCAACTTTCTTATTTTGTTAAAGAAAAGAAATCAAAAAAATTTGTGTTGTTCATTTTTAATATTTTTTGTATATGTTTGTTTTTATTCATTTTTCTTTTTAATATTATTATTTACTAATATTAAGTATTGTTATTATTTATTATTTTAATTATTATTATATATATATTAAATAAATATCAGATTTATTTTATAAATAAATAACCCATAACAAATAATTACAACCCATAATAAAATACATGATCCAATTTTAATTCAATAAATAAGCCCAAATATTTTTATTACATCCAGCCCAAACAACTAAATAAAACAATGGCCCGGTTCCAGCCCAGAACGGATTAAACCCTTAACCTAACAGAACCCTAACATGTTTCCCTCTTTTCATTGCGCAGCTACCTTGGGACCGTTGGATCAGATATGATCCAACGGTCCGGATTAAACAAAGAAGAAGCTTCTGGAGACCTAGACGCGCCACGCGCGGCTCCCCCGCTCCCCTCACGCATGTATCGCACACACACGCCCGACACTTCAGATACCCAGATCGTCTCTTCAGCATTCCGATCACCGATGGCCTTAACGATCATCTCCGGTGCCCGATTTTCATGCAAGAAAACAAAAGAAAATTTGTCAGTCTCATACGATTTTATAGCCAAAAATTAGAAATATCAGAGGCCATAATCAGAAAAATCAGAATACATAACCGTTCGGCCGAAATTGCAGATCGAAGCAAACAAAACAACAAACATATCATATATTACAGAGAATAATCGGCCCACAATACAATAAAATTTTCAGAGAGCAACCAATAGCAATTTAGGACTTTAATTCCTATTTCATATTTTTGTAACTCGGATATAAAACCGAAAGCAAAAGATGTTTGTAAGGGGTTCCTCCCCACAAGGAAAAATTAATATCAACAGAGCAACTTAGAGGTATATCCTGTATCTTTTTTTCACTTTGCATATACCAGAAAATAAAGGGAGAGGAAACCAAAGTTTTTTTCTTACCTTCACCGAGTCTTCTTCGATCCTTCTTCTCCGGCAATAAACACAACGACCCTCGAGTCTCTAGTGGTGAGCCGATAACAAAGAAGAGGATTTTTCCCTTCGCCTTATTCCAATGAAAACAAAGGTTTTTTAACTCGTTGTTTTTAGATACAAAATGTTTAAACTCGGGTTTTGGTTATAAAATAAAAAGGGAAGTTTGTTTTCTGATTTAGTTTTGGAAAGGAGGTGTTTTTATCTCGCCGGCCGCCGCTCACGGCGACCGGAACCTGATTTTTGCGGCGGAGTATGGTGGCTGGAATCTGGGGAAATGAAGAACATTCAAGTTTGTTCTTTCATTTCCTAGATTTTTGATGAACAGATGAGAGCATGGGATGGATTTGTTTTCTTTTCAGTTTAAAAGAAATGAAGAAAAGAGGGATTTTGTTTTTAGTTTGTGTTATATACTAAATTCTCTTTTGAAAATGGTTATTCGCATTTTTAAAACTTTCCGTGTCTCTTTAATCACCTCCCCGGTCCCCAAAGCTTTATTTCATTATACAATTTGGTCCTAATTTCGTTATAATCACCGTTTCAAAATGGTTTATTTATTTTTGAGTCCCTCGGCGTTTTAGAACATGCTTTTTAGTCCAATATTATTCAAAAATCACCCCGGGGTCTCTCATATTTTGTTTCGACTTATAATTTGGTCACTATTCAAATTTTTTTTAATTATGACCCTGATTTTCATATTTATTTAATTTAGTCCCATTTCCAGATTAAATATGTTCTTCCATGTTATTACTTATTTATTTATGTTCATATTTATATTTATTGCCTATTTTGCATCATTTATTTGTACATATGTATTTTAATAATATTTATTTATTTATTTATTTTTACCATGTATTTTAATTTATGCTTCTTCATATTATATTATTTCATTTTGTATATATGTTTATGTATTTTATTTATGTTTTCACTTTATCATGTCTTTATTTTTATTTTTGTCATGCATGTTTATTTTTTTTATTTTACTTTGCTTCTTTATTTTGCCATGTACCTTTTATTATGCTTTATCTTTATTCACATGTTGTATATCTTGTAACATATATTTTTTTGCTTTATTTTTGCCCATTTCACATCTAACCACAATAATTAATGAACTTAATTTCAAACATCTTTATTCGGTCGTAACGGGCCCGTGTTCCGACGTATTGGTCGCAGTATATGCGTTGTCTTCGGATAAAGACTTGGTAAAATTAAAATAAATCCGAACTTTAAACAAATCTAATTTAAATGCCACTTTAAAACTTAAAATTTTCAAAATTAATTAAGCGGTTATTTTAAAGGTATCAATTTTTTGGGCGGTTTCAAATGCTAAACCCGTTTTTAACCGTAACCGACTCTTGAACCCATCTCTCTAATTCTCTGGATTTTATGGGGTCCGGCCTACCAAAGTGTCCGGTGGCGACTCCACCTTTTTTTAAAAAAATTTCAATTCCCCTTTTCAAATCAATTTTTCAAACCTTAATTTTGAGATATCCTAATTTCTAATTTTCATCTATTCAAATTAGCACCTTTTTTAATTTTCTCCTCAAGAAATTTTAAAAGGATCGCTACAACTCTTAAATTCAAATTAAACAAATAACATAAAAATAACAGAAAGCAAAAGAAATTTAAACTTCAACGATCATCTTCATCTTTGCTAGTGACATAAAAGCTTTTTGTTTTTCTATGGGTTTTCTAGTTTTTAAACCTTGGAAGGGGTGAGATCAATTTTGGAGGTGAGAATCATTCAAATCTCTGAAACCTAAAGTTCTTTAATGAAATTCCTAAATTCTTGGCTGATTGAAACTATCTTTAAAGTCTCTAATCAATAAAATCAGTTTTCTTGATAAAAATTCTATTGTTTTCTTGATTTTTGTTCAATGATTTTACTTGGTTGTTTTTGATTCCTAAATACATAAATCATAAAGTTTTTATATGTAATTAAGATGGCTTTTAAGTATCTAATCCCGGACATAAAGTTTAGGGGGTGTTTAGAAAGGTTTTCGGTGAGTTTCGATTCAGTTTTATGGTGTTTTTAGGGGCTGCCATGTATTGGTCTAACTTGAGGGTTGTTTGGGTGTGTTTTAAAGCACTAAAACCTCTGGTTTTGATTCTTGAATTAGTTCAAGAGGTAAAGAAACAAGTTTGAAGGAGATTGGAAAGCCAAATTATGTTTTTATGTGACTTGTTGAGCAAGTTTCGGTAAATCGGTGAGTGGATTATGAGGGATGCCAATTTGGAATAGTTTTAAATGTGTTTTCAAAGGTTTGGGGTGTAGAGAATGTGTGAAAAAAAACTCCCTATACTCAGAAGTAAGTTTAAAGTTTTGCTTTATTAAAGGTTCTCATATTATGCTTTGTTTTTACTATGTGTTTTAGTCATGCTTGTATTGAATTGTGCATATGTGAACATGTATGTGTTTTTAATGCTCATGAGATATTTATACAAAGGTTTTTATATACATATGATGCTCCCACGATTTTGTTTTGAAAACATGAGAAAATAATTTTTATCGGTTTATGCATTTAATGCATGTGTTAATGGAATGCATGTGGTTAATTCACTATTTTTGACTTAAAACTTGAGCATTGGTTTTGTTTTTAGTATTGATATTAAATATGATGAAACGTGGATAAGTTGATCGGTCAACAGGATGTGAGTGCACTATAATTAAAATACGTACGTGTATAAAATGCCTTGGTGATGCATTAGAGTTAATACTTATATTGTGATATATGTATTGTATTACATGTAAGTGTTGCTTATCCTGAATGCTAATGTGTGATTTCATGATTGGAGATAATCCATCATGGGTGTGATTAGGCGATTAGCCCTCACACATGGTATGAGTAGCGATTGGCTCTCATACGTGGCATGTTGGTGATCTAGCCTCATACCTGGCATGTTAATAATGTGTGTTCCGTTTATCCTAACGTTTAGTGGTAATCTAAACAGTTCACTAATACCAATACAATGTTATAAGCAAATGGACGATACCTTGCAATGAGGCTTGTAAGTGTATTTGATATGTGAATATGTTATTTTTATTTGAGCTTTGTTGTCTTGTATTATGCTTGTAAAACATGTGTTCTAAAAGTTAATTAAAAAGGTTTTGTGACTCTTGAACCATGGTACACTTTTTGGTTTTCAAATAGTGGCATTGACGGTCATGGGCATTGTTTTTACTTAGAGCATGACTTGTTTTTAAATTGATTTTGATATATTATGAGCTGCATTGCAAGGTGTTTTTAAATATGTTTTTATTCACTCACTAAGCTTATGTTTACCCTCTTAATTATCTTGCAATGTAAAGTATTTAATGTGGAGGCCGCAAAGAGAAGTAAGGATCCAGGTAACCGCCGAGTGAAAGCTCAAGTATGTCTTCATAATATTAGTAGGGAGGCTAAAAATAGTCCCTAAACTTTGAGCGTGCAATTAAATGACTTGTAGATATTATTATAATTTGAAATTTGAGATACAAGCATGTAATGAACTTAATTAAATGTTGATAACTTTAATTTCATAATTGGTCCATAAATTTCTAGAAAATTACAATTAGGTCCCTATAACTTGTTCAGTTAAATTATGACCTATTTCTTATCGATTTTTGCTAAAATTGAACTTACTCCTTGCATGAACATGTAGGATTTAATTAAAGCATCTAGATAAGATAAAAAGGAAAAAATTTATTTTTAGGGTTGTTTATCGAGGCGAGTCTTCTGATTAGCCTCGGTATTCCCCGTGTAACTCGTTCGAGTTGGGTGGTGTCTAGACCAGGTCGAGTGGGGCTACATAAATTACCCAACAAGGGTCCCTATTATTCAAATTTTCAAAAGAACCCCCCAAAATTCAGAAATTACGAAAGAGTCATTGTAATTCAATTAGGTTTAAAATCCAAAAATCCTAAAATCTTAGGGTTTCAATTTAGGGATTTACTAAATTTAAGGTTTTAAATTAGGGCTAAATACAGTGTGTTATAACTTTCCTCTCCTTACAAGAAATTATGTCCTTGAAGTTTACATAGATTAAAGATATGTGGATACAGGCTTTGACAACTGCTTTGGGCTCCCACGTAGCCTCATCTTGATCACGATTACGCCATATTACCTTAATCATCTTAATAGTTTTTCTCCGAAAGGTGTTCTTATCTTGAGCAAGAATCTTAACCAGTTCATCCTCATAACATAAATCTGGACGGATCTTAAAATCTTCAACTGAAACAACACAGACGGATTAGTCTGGTAATGTCTTAATACAGAAACATGAAAAACATCATGAATACACTTAAGCTCTGGTAGCAACTCAACCTAATAAGCTATTGATCTGACTCGTCGAATAATTTGATAAGTGTTGATGCAACGAGGAATGAGTTTTCCCTTTTGTTTGAAACGAAGTACCTTCCTCCATGGAGATACTTTTAAGAAAACCCCATCACCCATCTCAAACTCAAGATTTTGACGTCTCAAATCAGCATATGATTTCTATCTATCAAAAGCAGCTTTAAGTCGATCCTGATTCAACCTGACAGTCTGTTCAGCCTCATATACAAGATATGGTCCCAATAACATGTTGTCATTAAGCTTAGTCTAACCAATAGGGGTGCGACAATTACGCCCGTATAGAGCCTCATAGGATGTCATCTTAATAATGGCCTAATAAGTATTATTGTATGCAAACTCTGCATGTGGTAAGAAATCCTCTCAACTGCCTCTAAAATCCAGAACAAACCCTCTCAACATATCCTCTAAGATCTGAATCATCCGCTCAGATTGACCATCATTCTACGGATAATAAGAAGCGTTAAAATTTAAACGAGTACCTAAAACAGAATGAAGAGATCCCTAAAACTTCAATATGAACCTCATATATCGATCAAACATAATAGATAAAGGTACTCCATATAACTAAATAACCTTCAATATATAAAGTCGAGCTAACTTATTCAAAGTGTAGTTAGTTTGAACATGAATGAAATATGCGAACTTAGTCAGACAATCAACAATAACACAAATAGAATTATTCCTTGACGGAGTTCAAGGAAGACCACTAGAAAAATCATAGTCATACGCTCTCACCTCTACTAAGATTTTTGTTGACTTCTACCCTTGTATACATTTGGTCTCAACATGCATCATGTTACCCTTGTATACGCTCTCAATCATACGATCAACATGAAAAACGCTTGATAAGTACTCAACTCACTATCACTTTCTATATTTTTCATGGGCATTTATCATAAATTCTATACCTACTTAGACCAATACATATACTTAATATGATATATTTAGGGATTATGCTATTAAAGATAATATTTCTAGAAAAGGCATACTTTATTGCATTTTTATGTTTATGCAGGAAAAAGTATTGTCGCGGCAGCAAACTAGGGTCGAGGCAGGACCTAATGCCGAGGCAGCAGAGGACAAAGAGCAACATGGCAGGCAAACTGAGGAGAAAAATGAGAAGAAAGTTGTTGGACAAGAAGCTCAATGATCGGAGCTGAATAGCCTGAAGAAAGCCCAAAGACAAGGCTACGCGAGAAAGTCTTCTAGAAGAATTAAACTTGGAAATATTTAACCTATGTACATAACTTGTTCCCTACTCCAAGTTGTATTCTACTTAGGAAAGGTTTGACCTAGGCCAAGCCTATATAAGGCATAGCCGTCCAAGGGAAGAGGAGAGCCGAATTGAGAGAGTTCACCCTAGGAATCATTGTTGTTCTTCTTTCCATCATGTTCTAAGCTTTCTTAGGGTTTAGGTGAAGGTTGTTGAGTATTAGTGAGAAGAGATTGTATCTTGTTCTTATTTTCAATGCAATAAAATATCAAAGTTTGCTTACTCTTTTCCATTCTTTGTTCTTACATTCAAGCTCGGGAGAGAAGTTTTCGAGTAATCTATTTATCTAGACTCGGGAGAGTTAGATAAACGAAAGGAGTAAGTACGGTATTTAACTTGATTGGAAAATACTAACTCGACCAAGGGATAGATTGGAGTTTCAGCGGCTAAAAGAAGTGTAGAATTGGTTGTTGGTTATAATTTATTAGCGCCGGGAGGTATCATCAAGGACTAGCATTAATAGTGTTTCGACTTAGAGATAAGCGAAATCATCAAAGGACACTTTGTCGAACTTTGGTAAATCTGCCCAAGAGCAAGGAATTGTCGTGGCAGACAACACTGTCGCTGTCGAGGCATTAATCTGCAGTGTTGTCTAGACAGTATAGTCCAATTGCATTGGACAGAAACAGATCAATCAAATCCACTATACAACACAACTGGATCCTGCTCTCTTTCTCAATTTGATCTCAGTCTATTTAGATTTCTTTAATTACTTTATTTAGTTTAATAAAAACTCAACTACTTATGTCTTTATTTTATTTCCTTTACAGAGCAAGAAGACAAAAGAAGACATATTAAGTACACCAATCCCTGTGGAGACTATATCTGATTTACTCATCACTTTATTACTTGCGACGTGATCACTTGCACAAATTACACATATTTGACACGCATCAACGCTTATATTGACTTCTAACTCGATAAATACCCTAAGATTCTTGTTGACTCCTTAAATTCTCATTGCGCTCTAAGGTTCTAGCATATCGGGTGATCTCCTTATATTCAATCATGATGCAAGGCTACCCCAATCTTAATCGATACCCGAAGTCCTCTCAAAAATGCTAATATTTTTTCTTTTCCATAGTAACCAAACCCGGGAAACACTAAAGAAGCCGCAAAAACATCATCTCAGAGTCATTTACAGATATATCATTTTGTTGTAATGTCATGAATTCTTCTTGGCATTTTGCTAGGTATTCAGGTCCCACATAATGGTCTTGGAAATCTTGATGGAAAAATTTCCAAGTGATCTGACCAGCGGTAGCAACTCATTCCTCTACCTCTCAGCAGTTTTGGGCTTCCCCCTAAAGTAAAGACATTGCTACTCTCAATTTCTTATCTTTCGAATAATCCATCTCAAAAAAATAGTCGTTGAAGTTTCTTCAACCAATACTCTGCATCTTCTAGGTTGGTACCGATCTTACAATCAAACATAGTTATGCCAGTAGCTCAAAACTTGGTGGAAATGGTTTTCTAACACCCTCTGACTGATGGAGGTAACGGAGCAGCTCTCTCTAAACAATAACAGAATCTAAGCCCACTGTCTCACTATCCCCTGAAGTATACGGACCCTCACTCTAAGCCGATTGAACAAATTCATCCTGCTGTGCTTTAGTATGATTTTCAGGTTGTTCCTCATCTTCTATATCATGCATAATATTCTTATCTTGTGACAGCTCCACAGTAAGCAGGACATCACTATCATAAACAACGGTAAATATTTACGACTAAAGTATAAATATATTTTTATAACATAATCTATAAATATGTTTTTTATTAGTTTATTTTATATGAAAAAATCATATTATTCATGAATGTGTATTTATTATTTATGCAATTATGAGTATTTTATTAAAAATATAATTATTTTTTGTTTTAGTTTTTTATTCTTTTATTAATATATATAGATAATATTATTATTTTATATTTACCGTACTCTTTTTGTACCCGTACCCTGTAATTTTGAGAATTGTCGTTTTCTGTCCCGGCCCCTGTCCACGTATCCGTCCCCTTATCCGTATCAGTGCAACATAGCAAGGGATAATCTTTTCTAATTCCTTTGAAGGAAACATTAGAATGTTTGATACTCACAAGTATGAAAGGGTTCCTTTTGAAATCTTTTCCGCTGAGGAGATATATTTGATACTATAGGTATACGATTAAGTAAAGATGGACAGCTGATGCTCTCGACAACTATGGATAAAAATTTTCATATGCTTGATTCATTTCATGGCATATTTTTATCAACATATAATGTGAAGTCATTTCCTTTCAATTACATATTGAAAGCATTTTTGGACCCAAAGAAATATTTGTTATTTCAAGTTCTGGTGATGGTCAAGGTAACCGTCTGAATGTTTATTTGTTTAGCAATAATATTTTAGTTGTGAATGAATGGTAGAGTTTTAAGCAATTGATATTTTCAATGCTTAAAATAATTAAGTTAGTTCTGAAGGATATGTGGCGGTTGTTATCAATGTACGATCTTATTTATTCTACACATTTTGATCCTCAAGGTATCCAATACAACAAAGAAGGAATATTCACCTTTTTCTGTGAGCACCTCATAATATTCAGATATTGATGTCCACGATTCAGAACAGGGTTGTCATTGGGGAACAATTGTTAAATGTTTACAGTACAATAACCATATATGGGGAACAATTGTATAGAGTGTTTTTGTCTAGTATTTTTTATTAATGAAATTCTCTTGAATTTTCTCGGCTTCTTCAATCCTTTCTTTAACTTATCTAATCCGTTTTATTTATTTTTGTTACTTCTATCAGTTATGTCCTTGGGAGATAACATAGATCTAGAAAACCTATGTCGAAGACAAAAGATTTGAATAAATTCGATCATAGGTTTGAAATCCCTCCTAAACACCATGGGATCCGTCAATGATTCATGAGATCCAGAATTTCAGATGATTTTTTTCAGCATTATTGGTGTGATTAGGGGTGAATAAAACTCGACTCGAAAAAATCGAATAACTCGATTTGATTCGAGGCGAAAATACTCGACTCGTTTTGACTCGACTCAAAATTTCATAGACTCGACTTGATTCGAAAAAATTTCAAATAAAGTTCGAATTGTAAAAGGGAAATTTGAATAACTCGAAATTTTTAGTAATTAAAGGATTAATTTTTAAGTTTGAGACGAGTCTATCATTTTTTACGATATATATACATTGATATATAAAAATATAAAGAAATATTGCTATATATATATGAAAAATATATATATATATATATATATATACATATCTTATATGATCAGAGAAAGTCATTTAAATTGGAATCAAATCATACTATAAAATGATAAATAATTACAATTAAATATTTATAGGAACTCAAAAACTCGACTCGACTCGATTCGAATCGAATTTCTTAAACTCAGCTCGAACCGAAAAATTTCAAATAAAGTTTGAGTCGTAAAATATGACTCGTCAACTCGAATAACTCGAAATTTTTTTGACTCGACTCGATCAAAATACTCGCTAGGTTTGACCATAAACATCTAGGTTGCCCCACTTGAAGTTACTATTTTTGATTGATCCAATTAGAGCGATATATCTTGAAAAAAAATATTTCATCAGTAATATTAAAGAAATTTGAATCTCATAAGCTCAAAATACCACCTGCCGAACCAATTGCTTGTGAAAACACAAAATCAATTGAATTACCCTTTCAAATCTTCCTAATCTTGTTGCCTTCAATTTTTTCTAACTTAGTTTCTTGGATGAACACAATAATTGACCTTGAATTTTGAATAGCACCTCTGACTGCTCTAATTTTTTATCTTCTATAAAAACCTATGATATTCCAAGATATTATAGATAGACTCATGACGATAATGGCTTAGCAACCTAATAAAAAACTCAGCAACCTAGTCTTACCTCTTTCACCAAATCACAAACCTTCTTTATAATCTTCTCTACCTTTGAAAAAGATCTCTAATAATTTGCTAATTTTCCACGTAGATTCAGCCTCAAGACCAATTGTATATTCAGTTTCCTCACCATGTTTGACATACCTTGAATTGCCCTAGTCTTACGGCAAACATTCAAGAGAGCCTTAAATGAATTCTCTTATCCTTCTCATAGTACTTGCCCTAAAAAATCCTTTAGAAATTAGGGTATTCGACAGAATCTAAGGATTATGGTGGAGAACAAAAGATGCATAAGATTTCACACCATGCATGTCCTAAAATAATGGTGCAAATCGTCTACCTCTTTCTCATGCATCTATTTGTACCCGCTTTAAATTTGAGGGTTTAGGGTGTAGTGTTTAAGGTTAGGTGTTGTGCTTAGGATTTAGCGAATTAGGGGTAAGGTGTATTTTTACATTAAATGATGATTATCTATGCCAACCAAGAGTAGCCCAACAAGATAGAAAGAAGACTGTTCGAAAGTTGATGTGAGAACATAGAAATCTAACCAATCAAAAATTTCTTAGATTAAATGATGATTATTTATGCCAACCAAGAGTAGCCCAACAAGATAGAAAAAAGATTGTTATTGAGGCCGAGGAAATGTATTTTCTTATCCACTTACATCATCTCTCACCAAAACCACTCTTTTAAAATCAGAAGCAAGAAATCCCAACTTATTGTATCATATGCTTTTAAAAATATTTTGAAGCGACTCCACTAGAACCAATCTTCCTAATGAAATCAATCACTTCATTAGCTACTAAGAAGCAATCTAGGATCTATCTTCCCGGAATAAAAACAAATTGATTTTTACCCACGATTTGATCGATAACCAAGCGAAATCTTCTAGTAAGAACCTTCGATAGAATTTTTGTACATGCCCCCAATAAGGCTAATTGATCTAAATTCATTAAGTTAAGTCGGATTCATTATCTTAGGAATTAAAGTGATAAAAGGATGCTTGATCTTGCTCTCCTTGTCTCTTCATATAAATCCGTAAAAAAATTGATAATGTCACCCTTTAGAAAATGTCATTTTTTTTAAAGAAACCTATGTTAAAACCGTTTGGGCCAGGAGCATGATTACTATCAGCCGATGCCAAAGCCATCCATATTTCATCTCCTGAAAAACAACACACCAAGAAATCTTCTTGCTCCATGCAAACAGAAGGAAAATCCAGTTTAATCTTTGTAACTTCTAGGGCATTACTACTATTGTAAGCAACCTTGAAATGTTCTAAAACCAGACTTTTTATTTGGCTAGGATTCGATACAACCTCTTCACCTATTCGAAGCCTATTGATAGCATTAACGCTCTTTCTTCCCGATGCAGTGAGATGGAAGAACTTTGTATTTCTATCCCCTCCATATGCCACCGAATCCTTGATTTTTGGTTCCATTCATTTTCTTTTATATAAAAAATTCACAATTATGTATTTTTCTTACAAATAGACTCAACCAAACCAATATTACTTACCCCATTTTGTAATTGTTGCTCCAACTTAGATATTTCACCTTCTAGAGCTTTAATATCCTTCCCTAGTTTCGTAGCAGACTTTGCCGACCACACTTTTAAAGCATTTTTAGAACCCTTAAAGAGCCCCCGATTTTGACATTCAGATTCATTTTTCTCGTATTGTAGAGAGTAAGAAGAATTTTATCTTCAAAAACATCTTCATCAAACCAAAAAATAAAATATTTGAATGGCTTTGGACACCAATTAAATCTATCCTCGGAGAGAACAATAGCATTATCATCAAAAATCAATCTATCCAACAATCTCTGCGGTAAGTTCGGGAAGGACAAACTAATTTCATTTGTTGTAACCTCTAATTTTAACTTAATTTATTAGATTAAAACTTAGGAATCACGTAAAGAAAACTTGTCCCTCAAGTTATAATCCTTAGAATTCAATTGAACAAAGTACAAATTCTATTGAATCATTAAAATTAGAAATATTTATAATACTAAAATGCAATCGTTTAACATAGTCTGAAGGTTCAACCCTTATTTAAAATAATCATTATAATACTTAAAAATCCAAACAAACTTTAAAGTAAAAAAGTCCAAAAAGTCCTTTACAATAAAGTAATTTGAAATATAAGTATAAAATCCAGAAGACTAAAAATCATAGAGTAATAGATAGTTCTGAATCAAGAGCCCTCTAAATACCGTAGCCTAAGTCTATGAATCTAAAACAGAAACTAAGGTGTGTAAGCTAGGGAGCTTAATGTGTCTCTAAAGTAAAAATGTAGCATAAATCACAATAGTCCGAACATCAAACACATGTCACAAGTATTCAGATATACAAACAATATACGCATATCATAAAAATATCAGAAACATATGATGTACTATATCTGGATGCCATGCACCCATCTCCAACACCATCTGAAGAGTAGGTTCCCTTGAACCACTCTAACTCCAACATCATCATCTGAAGTGAAAACTCGACCCGTAGGTGGAGCCACTGATTCGATGTGATACTCACCCAATGGTGATATCAATAAACTTCCTCAAACACTATATCCCAAACCAATGAAATGTCATGATCCGGTATCTGAGTCTGAGCATTCCTTATAATTAACTTGAGGCATGCATATTAATTTCCAGAATTACATAATCTGAATTTTTAATGAATTTTGATTCCAATATACTAACATCATACAAATTGTTTCTAAAATCATAATAGCAGAGATGAATGTATGCATACAATATCATCAATCACACACATACATATATAACAAAAGGAGAGACACGCGTTAGGCAGCTAAAGCTTGACATAGAGAATGACGTCTATCGGGCTCAGTCCTAGCACTAGAACGAGCAGATGCAGAACCTTCGAATAAAATTTACATAAGTAACTACTACTATATATGTCACAACACTAGAATTACCAAATTTAAATAGTTAAGAAAACTCATGTGCGTGTCCCGAAGTTTGAGCAACAAAAAGGTCTTCTAAAAGGAGGAGGAAGGAATTTTGTATCCGAATCGACGTCACATGGATCAAATAATAAACTAATTTAGATTCTAATATAGATAAACTTTTAATTAAGTATTCTTATCGAATGCCTCAAAACCAACAATTCGAGTTTGAATTTGGAAAAATGGGAAATATCATCGAACTCAGAATGTCGAAAAATATAGAGTAGGTTCTGATCAAAAAAGTCAACGATAACGTCAGCACTACACAACACTGACGTCAGTAGGTCAACGAGTCGAGTCGATCAACGGGTCAACAGGTCAACCTAGATTTTTCATAGAAAATCTGGAATTTTCAGACTTTTCAAGAAAATCTAGAAATTCCAGATTTTCTGAGAAAATTCTAGAGTTTTCAGTTTTTCTCTAGGAATCTGATTTTTATATTAAACACTCTTCTTCCCTAGATCGAAAATTCAATTCTGAAACCCCCAACAAAACACAATAACCCCCCGCTAAAAAAAAAAACTCTTCTTTTCCTTTTTTTCAACTAGATCTGAAAATTTAATTCTTTGGATAAATTGAAATAGAAACGAAAGAGAAAAAAGCAAGCAACGAATACTTACCAATCACAACAAAAAAAACAAAGTAATCTGAGAGAAGAAAAAGGAAAGTGATGAATTGATCGGAATGAAAAAGAAAAGGGAGAGAAGGGAATAGTTTAGTCGACTGGTAGAAAAAATGGAAATAGGGTTTTCAAAATAAAATAAAAAGGATAACTTTATTTTCCAAGAAAAAAGGTAAATTAAATTACCCAACAAGGATCCCCATTATTCAACTTTTCAAAAAAAATGTTGAATTTTTTAATCGATTCGAGTTCATAAATTTTCAAATAAAATCAAGATGCATAGAATATTTTTTTATTCAAAATAATTTATTTAATTTTTTCAAATTAAATTTTACTCACCTGTATATAAAATATCGTTTATGTATATTCAGTATCTTATTTTCTAAATGTCTTATGCATGCTTACAGAATAGGGTTTTATGCGTGATATGTCTTATGTTTTAACATTTTGAAAATGATTTCATTTGTTTATATATTGTAATATATTGTTTCGTATTATATTATATATTAATGTATCGTGTGTGATTTATCTATGCCATATATATGTTATATAGTATTATAATCTTTGTCATATGTGTATATTTATTTAATTATTTTTTGTTATATTGTTTATATTATTTATTTGTTAATATTTATTTTTTGTTTATATAAATTTATCGTTTTTGATTAAGTTGTATACCGGTATATTAATTATTAATGTGATGGCCTCTTTTTCGACTATAAATTCGACTACCAGTATGAGGTGGAGATGATAATTTTTGTTTATTCCTCAAATATCAAAGTCCTTATTATTTACGCGAGTAAATAATAAATTGATATTTAATCAATTTTAAATTTAATCATCACTTTAACTAAAAATTGATATTAGTAAATCGATATTTAATTAGATACCAATTTTGTATGGTGTGGTGTGTTAATCTTTCCTCATCTATAATCGACTGTTGAACCTAAACCTTTCAAAAAATTTATAATTTTATTTTAATGGTATCTAATCTATCAAAGTAATTAGTGACGAATCTAAATTTTTAAAATATGAGTTTCCCCCCAAATTTTCCTCTTTTAATCTATTTTCCAATATAAACAGGATATACTTATAATTATATAATTTTTATTTATTTATTTATTTATTTATCATAACGGACGAAATAGTCACCGCAAATAGTGGAGGGCACAATATTTGACCTTAATTTAAAGGCTATACTATTGAGGTTGTTTTAATTAAAATAAAAAAAAATTGAGGGTTAAGAGTAATAGAATAAAAGTTTAAAGATTTAAATAACTAAGTTAAAATATTAGAGAAATGTTCTTAATTTTATATAATCATTAAATATTTTGAAAGGCGCATTGGTCGTTGCTCGGTGATTTGCGCAGAATTGTGAGCTGCTTTTGACGGTTTAACATTGGCTGAGACTTAGGGTATCGTAAAGTGGTGCTTGAACTTGACAGCACTTCGGCTATGGCTTTGATACTGTAGTTTTTGGTTGATGTTTCCCATCACAATCTTGTTCAACTGATTAGTGGGCTGCTTGAACGTGCTTAGGACATTAGGATTGTACATGTGGGAAGAGAGGCTAATGGTGTAGCGGACATGTTGGCTAAGATCATGCGAAATACTGAGGATTTAGTGCGTGTGTTCTTGAAACCACCTAATGCGGTTCGGATTTTACTTGATCGGGACAAGTCTGTAGGCTTGGTGTAATGTTTGTGGGTTTTAAGTATTTGTTTAAGTTTATATAATACTGCTGCGAGTATTCTTTTCCTCCAATTTGGTCTAAGAAGGTTTTTAATGAGGCTCGTAGTTGTATTTTTTTTACATAAAAAATTGAAAATTGTAACTAAATTTATTAATTTAACTATTGTCATTGGAATAAAAAAATATATAGGTGTCTTCTATTTAGCCCTAACCTTTCAATAAGTCAAATCATTTTTAGTGAAAATTTGACCAAAACATTAATAATTTTGAAGTTTAAGAAATAAGGGAAAGTTAGGATATGAAAACTCTCACGATATATATAAAATAATCGAAAATATTTTATGTATTAACGTCAGAATATTTATATTTTGAGTCTAATTTATATGTTTAATTTAAGGTTTTAAGATTTATTTTTTTTAATTTAATATTAGAGTTAAGGATTTATATTTAAAGTTGATTTAGATTTTGTATATGCAATTTAAATAGACATGCTTGTGTAATAAAAAATTATTCTTATAGTGCATTAAATATTAACTTTAAAAATAGTGTATAAGCTATAAATGAATGTCTTTGGTCACTAAAATTTGTGTAAAGAACACTAATATAACGAACATTTTGTAACAGTTCAATAATTTATAAAAATTATAAAATAAATATTCATTCGGTAACAATTTGATTAATTTAATGATCATTCAGTAACCAATTAATAAAATTTAATAATCAATTTATAATAATTCAATATACTTAATGATTATGTTATAACTTTTAAAAGGTAACTTCTAAATAATATTTTTTATAGTTTAGTGATTAGAGTATTTTACATGTAACTTTTCTAAATTCGTTCCCTAGTTTTTATCCTTGTTTTCCTCTTAATGTATTTTTTTTTTACTTTGATCCTTAAACGATAATCGTATTAGCCACAAAATTTAAAAATTTTAATTTAATTCTATAAATTTATTTCAGTTAAGGATTTAAAAATGTGTTACAAAATCTAATATTATGTACTAAGGAAAAATTTACAGGTTGCTATACTAATTAGGACCATAAGTACCAAATTTGAAAAAAGTTGTAAAGTTTATAGATTAATGTAAAAAACAAATTGCAGGGACCAAATTGAATAAATTACCAAATTCAGGAGTTTAATATTGCTTTATCCCAATAAAAATGTATGGATAATGGAAATTCCAGGAGAGATAAAATAGTGTACAAGCCGTAAACACGAAAACAGGAGCCACTCGTCTCTCCGATTCCCATGGCGACCCTATCTCCTCCTCCTCCTCTGTCCACTCTTCCTTCCTCCACCACCAATTCAAAAACCCCACACCTGAAAACCCCGCTACTCTACTTCCCCAAACCACTAACCACCGCTCTAACTACCGCTTTAGCCACTTCCGCATTTATTCTAACTTCCCCTCCCTCCTCCATCGCCTCCTCAACATACAGTATCTACTACGGCACCGCCGCCAGTGCCGCAAACTACGGAGGCTACGGTGGAAACTCCGACAAGAAAGCCTCCGCCGAGTACGTCTACGACGTCCCAGAGGGATGGAAGGAGCGTTTAGTTTCGAAAGTCGAGAAGGGCACCAACGGGACAGACAGCGAGTTTTACAATCCGAAGAAGAGACAAGAGAAAGAGTACTTAACATTCTTGGCTGGATTCAGACAGTTAGCTCCGAAGGACGTGATCTTGAACAACTTGGCTTTATCGGACGTGGAGTTGCAGGATTTGATTGCTGGGGCTGACAGCTTGGTTTCGGAGGAGAGGAAGGACGAAGATGGACAGGTTTATTATGTGTACGAGATTGATGGAATCGGGAAGCACAGTCTGATCTCGGTTACTTGTTCGAAGAACAAACTGTATGCTCATTTTGTAAACGCTCCGGGTCCGGAGTGGAAACGCGACGAGGAGACTTTAAGGCACATTCATGAGTCTTTTAAGACTGTTGGATAATCTTAAACTCACTCTAGTTTCGGTCTTAATAGTTGTAATATTACTGGTTATGATCATGTAAACTACAGTTCCTTCACTTGGGAGCATTGCTACTTTCTTATTATTGTCTGACGAAGGATTTAGATTTGAATTACCAAAGATCCATCAGCTGCTTCACCTCCACCGTTGTCTAAGGTCCATATACTTGGACTTGGTCGACGTTCTCTTGTTTTTCTCTTTCAACATGAGGCTCGACAGCACCCTTCTTCGTTACACTTCCACGGGTTTCACTTGAATGTCCGTATCTATGTGTCACACTCATAACATTTTGTTGGAAGACCCTCATTATTCAACAGTCGGAACCATACCTTCAATAACAATGCACCAAAACAATGGCTTCTCTAGATAATCAGAACAGCAAGCCTTGCAAAACTATCCCTCCTACTGATATTAGTGTTATACACAATTCGGACAACGTCATAAATGATAACGAAAAATATATGACCGTACATAACTCCCGAGATTTTCGAAGAAAAACTTTTCGCGAAAAATACAAAATTTTTACTGACGTCTTAAAAATAGAATACAATTGTAGTGTGACGTATAAACACATGAATGAGATTCTAATCTTGCATTCCGAGTGATTGTTACATCTCCTTGCAAAAATTCCAAAGCTTCATCATCGAGAAATCCCTTGTCCAAATCCCCCAATACTAGGGAAAGTTGGAAGGGGAGCATCCTGAATCACCACTTAAGGTTTTCAATCAGTTTAAAGTCTTTAAATTTAATTATTTATATTTTTAATTTTTAATTTAATGATTTATCAAATAAATACATTAATTTAATGGTAATTTTTTTCTAAATAAATAAATAAATCTAACAATGAATATAATGTATTTGAAATATTAAATTAATTGTTTAAACTAATGAGATGAATAAAAATTTATTTTTCAATGTCATCTTTTATGCCTAACACTAAAAATTAAATTCTAAACCTTAACTCTAACTCTAAATCATAAATTTTAAACTCTATATGTAATATCCCAAATTTGGGCCTAAAAGTTTAGTGAATACTAATATTCTTATTTAACATATATTTAACATTGGTCAATCCAATTTCGAAAATTGACCCTTGAATTCTTAAGATTTTGAAATTAGTGACTAAATTGTAAAAATTAAAAACTTGAGGATAATTTTATGAATTAAGACACAACTTTGAATGTTTAAGGGATTTTAATCCAATTATAATTCTGTAGCGACCTTTTTAAGAAGTTTCGAAGATGGAAAACGGGAATTTAATTTGAAAAGTGTAGGGGTAAAAGGTCTTCCGTGCTACTAATTTAATCCCTTTTCATTTAAAAAGATTAATTCTTTTAAAACAATAAAATTGGAGTCGCCACCAATCATTTAGGTAGACGGACACTGTAAAAAGAACACCAGAGATTCGTTCTGAAATGGGTTCGGGAGTTGGTTACACGTGGGGAAGGATTAACACCCCTAACACGCTAGAAAATCGGTACCAGAAATGTTTTCTTTTTGATATTTAACTTAATTTTAAATCGGTTTCTAAATTCAAAATTGATCTTAATTAAACGAGCTTAATTTAATTGATGAATTTAAATTAATAAGACATTTAATTAATAAGGTTGACAGTACACCGGACCAGAGACTAAATCGATGTCAAATAATACTGACCACCGCGTTAGTTTAAGGTTCGGATCCCGTACGTCACCTTTTATGTATGATGCAAGCGTTTAAAAGGATGATGTCGTGATCTTGTCAATTTTAATTTTTACTTCCCTTAAGACGGTGAGAATTAATTCGAATATTCGATGAATCTCCGATAATCTAGACGATTATGACTCGAATATCAAAATTAATAACTACCTCTCCTTTAATATAAAAATAATTTAATGAATAACAAATTTCATTAAAGATTAGTATGACATAGCAAGGCATGAATGCAAATAAAAGGAAATGAGATTAATTGTAATGAAATATGTAGGATAGAACCATGACAGTATAAATGCAATGTAAGAAACAAGGCAGTGCACATGAAGATATGAAGAATATTTACAACTGTGCATGAAAATAAAATGCTAATGCCGAACAAACAAAATAACATGTAAAAAGATGAATAAAAGAGAAGAACAATGCACGAATTATAGCATAATGTGGTAATGCTAAGAGGACATGTCAACGGTTTTAGTAACTTCACTATATTAAATAAATAAACCTATATGCATGACATACAAATATATAAAAACATAAAATAAAAAACACTAATGATATAATATATACTAAATTAAATATGATGAAGTATATATTTTATTATATAATATATATTATATGAAATAGAACATAGTAAAATATATAAATAAGATTATATATGAACAATAATTTATAATAGTTATAATAAAAGATACCATAATTATATTATATAATATATAAACAGACAACTAGCTATACACAATTATACGTATTATATATGGCAGAATATATATGATAAATAAGGTCATAATATAGATGTTAAAATAAATGGGACAAAAAGGAAATAGATTAAAAAGGCAACGATATACATTAAAAGAAAGCAATTAAGCAACAAATAATTATGGGATAAATGCATATAATAAATGAGAAACATGTATTGAAAATGAAAGAAATAATGTACATATAATATATAAACAAAATACACTGCATTTATAATGGGAACAATTTAAGTGATGTAAATCATAATAAAAGCCAATAATTTAAAAATAAGGCAAACCAAACGTTGAATGCATAATGGAAAGTCCAAAAGTCAAAACTAAAAAAGAAAATAGAGAAGGGTCAAGGGAACGATAGTCAATTTCATTTTTTCTATACACCGTTCATAGGCATTTAAGCTTCACAGTTGATGGAGGTTATGAAATCCTTTTAATTTCATATTTGTCAGATTATAGTATTTAAGATGTTAGTCCCACGAGGATTGAGTCAACCTTGCTACTTCTTATAACTGCACTTAGAAAACTAAAAACACAAATGAGTTGAAGGGTAGAATTATAACTAAGATAACTATAAAAGCATAAAATTAAATAATGAAATAATATGATAAAAGTGAGACTAGATTGAATGTTTTGTAGAGGAGATTCCAGTTATATTAAGTATCCACTTATTAATGCAATGAGTTGAACTGCCGCCTCGGCGGATCGCACAAAGGGTCACCGTAGTTGCCTAGGCGGAGTCGTGCCTTGTCGACAATTCAACATTCCATAGTTCGAAAAAGCATCCTTGTATGTCTTCTTCCTTATCCCTAAGCGAAGAGAACTGTTGAAACCCACGTCTTGATGATACCTCCCAGCGTGAATCAAGGGCGGACAACCAAACACATGCGTCTTGTTAGTCGCTGAAATACTTGACTGATTAGTCAATGCCCATGAGCAAAGATTGTATTCTCTCATTTCATGAACCTACATCTCCCGATGCTAGGCAAATGAGTTTTTCTCACATACTTATCTTTCGAGCTCCTATGCAAGAAGAATAACTATCAGGAGAGAATAAACTATGAAATAGGTTTTGCATTAATAAATATCAAACATAACATAACCTTCATCTCCGAGTACTCCACAATCTAAATCTCCGAAAGACTTACAACATGATGGAGGCGGAGGCTAAAGGTATAATAATGTGAGAATCTGTCTCAACTTCATACTAAACCTAAACCTAATAAGTGCCTTATATAGGCCAAGCCCTAAGTTGATCTTTCCATGCAAGGAAAGAGTTCTAAAAGGAAATAAATCTAATTCCTAATTAAACTGTATTAATTTAATCTTAATTCCTAAAATATCTCTTCTTTCCCTACGATTGGCTTTGATATGGGCTTGACCTCCTAATTGAGCTTCTTCTTTCTCTTGCTCTTTGTCCATTAAGATTGGTATCTTTTCCTCTTTCTGTTGAGCACCAATTGTTGTCTTTTACGCTGCTGCGACGGCCTCTAGAGTGTTGTCGTGGCGGGTGCTTCATTTGCAATTCTGCATCTATTTTCTCCTTTGGCTATCTATGTGATATAGTTTCCTATCTAAGAGAGAAAACTATCAAACATATATGTTTTATGCCAAATAATAGATAAATTCATAAAGTTAATGATCGAATATTGAAATATGAAAAATAATCAGAAATATCTATTATCGCCTTTAATTTTGTCTTTATTTGCAATAAACGAGTGGGCAAATGATATGAAAAATAAGAACTTTTGAGTACTCATCACACCTCAAACTCAAACTATTGCTTGTCCTAAAGCAATGCAAAAGATAATTTTAAGTCTAGAATTTAAAAGTAATATATTGTCCTGCCTGCCGCGGCAAAATTCCTTTCTTGACTCGGCCTCTTCTAGGTTCTAGGAGTTCCTCGAAATTGGACTATAAGTCTTAGCGTGTGTGCGCGTAGCTATGTCAAGGCTGATTTTCTAAGTTCTAATCCTTTTTCTAGCTCAAGACTTTCAACTAAGATTTTTATTGATCATTTTTCCTTCTTTCTCCCTAAAATTGATGTATAAATATATACTGCTATATACTTATACTGCTTGAGCCAGTTTTTGGGTACCTCAAGTATTTAGCTATTTCTTACTAGAGCCAATTTCGAGCATCTCTAGTAAGTGGGAGAAAAACTAAGTCCTAGAGCCAATCTTCGGCACCTCTTATGGACTAACTAGTGCCGGTGATAGGCACCTCTAGTTTAAAATCTAAACCTAAGTCCTTATTGCTTTCAAAAAAAGAATTTTCAAAATCATCTAAGACTAGTAGTGTTTATATGATTTTAGGCTCATAGTCTAATCCTAAATACTAAGCCTAATAGACCTTTCTGAATTCAAGTCTAGTGAAAGGTGTAAACTGTTGCGACGATTGTAGAATATATTTCTGCCGAGGTAGTTTCAATAAAATTCAATAGTTTAAAAAATTTAATTGCAATTGTATAAGGTAGAATTTTAAGTAGAATTTTTAAGGAAATAACAAGATACTTTGATTACTTCCATATAATTGTAGATCATTACATGTTACAAAATTGGACAAATGCTCTCCCAGACTCGAGAGATGCATTGTCCTCAATGCATGGTTAAGTAACAGTGAAAAAGAAAAAAATAACCGAAAATCAAAAGAAAAAAGAAGAAGAAAAAGAAAAAAAATAAGAAATACTATCGCCCTTAAAATTTTGCAGACCCAAAGGAATCTTCAGAGTCACTGTCGATGAGTAGTTTATGGCGGGTTTTGAGTGGTTGCTCGACTGTTGGTTTCGATGGGCTCATCATTGGTTTCTTTGCCGAACGATATAGTTGTATGCGAACGAGACTGAGGTCTTGTTGTGATTCCTCCATATCCAGATTGATTGGAGAGGTTGTTGTAGCAGAACCAGGGGCTTTCCACTTCTTGCTGATTTCAGGTGTAATGGAATCCGTGATTATTTTCATAAGTTATTCCATGTCACCAGAGGAGCTACTACAATCAAGTGAGCTGGATTTTATTAGTGTGGCAACATCTTGTTTCTTGGTTGTTGCTGTAAAGTCTGTAGAGAATGGTTCCGTTGCTATGGTTTTCATTTGTGGTATCGGGGGACAGTGGAACCGTGGCCGAGGCGGTTGGTGTAACAGGGGGATGTTGGGAAATGGAGAGGTTTACTGTGAATTCTGGGAATACAATCATGCATGTGGGGAGTTCTTCTCGGATAGTTGTGATGATGGAGTTGTTGAACTCCCTGATGTATGTCATGAAGGCCAACTGCCTTCTCTCAATCTTTTGTAGAATTTCCAGGATTCCTGCTGGTGCATTTTCAGTCTGGTCTGCTTGTTGATCGACCGCGGCGGACTTTGCTTCAACGGTGGGAGGAATGAAAGCTCGTGGAACAACTTCCTCTATTTATATTCTTTTGATATAGATATCCCTGGTCCATCCTTTTCTCTCTGGGTGTATGTGTCCGTGAGTAGTGGCGGTACACCTTCATACCTTACCAAGTTAGTAATTAAACACGAGAAAATTAATATACCTCTATCTTTGGCGGCACATTCGAATATTTGTTCACTTATTATACAGCCGACATTTATCCTCCTATTGTGGATGATTGAGTGTATTAGTGCTAGTCGTGGCCTATCTACTGTTTGGTTATGGGATGTCAGTAGTAGATTCCTTTTGATAAAGGTGTTCCACAGCATTGCTTCTGGCCTTAGGTCTCGGCGGCGGACAGAGCCACGGTGTTTTCCCGTGTTCCATTCTGTTCCGTCATATAGATTTCTGTTTTCATCATTTGGTAGTCATTGGCTGTCAGGGTGGCTACAAACACAACATGTTCGTCATTTGTGATGTCGAGGCCAAAATGTGCATTGATGACCACATCAACAACGAGAATGGATCTTCCTCGAAGGTAGGAGTACGGATTTTTTGCCACTGGTCTGTGTGCGTAGAATTCTCGTACCCATTCAATATTCTCCGTTGGAGGTTGTTTGACAAACTTTTGCCAATTTTGAGATGTGATTTTCGATAGGATGAAGTTGTCCAGCCCCAGATCTTCTTCTTCTGTTTAGTAGAATCCTTGTTCTTCCCAGATCTGTCGATTCTGAAATACTAGTGTAATCATTAATTTTATCCGGGGTTAATTTTTAATCCCAATTCGAATAAAGGGCTTATAAATATTAATATAAAAAAAGTGCAAAAAGAAAAACATTATTATATATATTATACTTATTTCGATTTTATTTTGTTATTATTAAAAGGAAAAAAATATTATGTAAACCAATAATAAAAGAGATATTACTATATTTGTTTCAATATTTTGAATTTTTTTAAAATTACATACATATTAGCCTTTTCATTATTATTTTCGGCTATATCTATTATTTATTTATTTATTTGTTATTATATAAATAAATAAATCAGGTATTAAATAATTAAACCTGAAATAGATTAAAATAAAACCCATACCCCTTTATTAAATAACAATCCAAATACATGTTTAAATCCAATATATAAATAATTACAATTGCCCAGAACAAATATTTAAACACAATGCCAGTCTCAGGCCCAAACCAACATTAATTCCCAAGCCCGGATAACAAAAATCTCTAACATCCTCTCTTATCATCTTGCGCAACCCAATCTGGATCGTTGGATCTAATCTTGATCCAATAGCTCAGATCAACAGAAGAAGAACCATTCAGATGCCTGACGCGCCACGCGCCGACCCTTGGCTGCCCTTCACGGGCGCGTGCAATGCACGCGCGCCTGTTCGAATCCCACCAGCCTCTTCGCCCCAGCTTCCGAAGGTCATCCGACGTCCCTCTAGTGGTCCCCTCATGCGATTTCCGGCAGCCACGCATGCACAAACAAACAACCATGTCAGGATTTGTACAAAATACTCAGAAATACAAGGAATTGACACACACACACAAAACAGATCTGAAATTACAGAGGCTACACCAACAATGTCCACAGACCCAAAACGCCACCATTCCTCAGAGATATCGTAAATTCCAGAGCCAATGCATCAAATATTCAACAATCATAGGCAAAAAAGACAAATTCTAGATCATCCAATAGGAAATCAGAACCGGGTTTTTCTTTATTTCAACATGTATTTTTTTCATTCGGCTATTTAAGCCAAACCAAAAATCATTGTAAGGGATTCCTTCCCACAGATTTCATCAATACAAAAGAGAAAATATAACCCCTAAAATTAACCTAATTTCTTAGATTACAAGTTAGGGTTTACGGCTTGAAAACTTGTTTCCCAAGTTAGGGCTTTTACTAAAAATTAATATAATATTCGGATAATTATTAAATAATTAATAGATTAAAATAATAATAAAATTAATCATTTACAAAATATGATTCAACCCGTAAATTTCATAAATAATAAATGTTGCAAAAACCCATAAAAACTTAATGTTCAAATTACAGAAATATTGTTCAAATAAAAATAATCCGGAATCCGAAACTAAATACATACTATAAATCAGATACTGGAACAAGAACCTCCAAGTACCGTACCGAGCCTAGATCTGAGATCTGAAACAAGAACCTGAGAGGGTGTAAGCTGGGGAGCCTAATGTGTCTCTAGAACAGATAACGGTATAACAGAACAAAATATGCAGAACAGACAGAGTATGCATGATATGCACCCATCTCCGAACACCTCAGAAGAGTTGTTCCCCAGACCACTCTAACACCATCACACCAACAGAAGTGGTATCTCGACCCGAAGGTGGAGCCACTGAACAGAAGTGATAAAATCACTAACTTTCCCGTACACAGATAATATCCCAGATGCCATGATATATGCAGATACAGAATCAGAATGCATGCCTTATTATCTAACAGGAGGCAAGCATGACAGATAACAGAAACAGATATGATAAATCAGAATGATGCATGATCATACGGTTTAACAAGAATCGAATAAACAGATTAACAGAAATTTACAGAATTTACAGGATGAACGGGAGAGAATACACCTGTATCAGAAGACTCAACGACGATCCTGACGTCTACTGGACTCGGCTCTACCACCGGGCTGAGCAGGAGTAGAGTCTACAATTTACAGAAACAAGTTAGACTTTCTACTATGCCACATTACCGAAAATAATCTAAACAGAATAATTCGATACTCACGTGAAGGTCCCGAATGTGGATGTATCGGACCTCGTACAGGAGGAGGAGGTAACTGCTCGGGGTCAGAATCCTCGTCACCTGAAGCAAACAGAAACGTGTTCAAAAACTTTTTACAGAAATTTTCTAGATAACCTATCGAACTTAAACCCCCCAAAAATGACACTTCGGGTTCGAATTTCGAAAAACGGACAGCGCTATTGGATTTAGGACGTCGAAAAACATAAAGTAGGCCCGAGTCAAAAAAAGTCAACTGTTGACGTCACACTGGTCAACGCTGACGTCAGCAGATGACGTCAGCAGTGACGTCAGCGATGATGTCAGCGATGACGTCAGCGATGATGTCAGCGATGACGTCAGCCGGGTCGGGAAACGGGTCGGAAATCGGGTCGGGTCTGGGTTCGGGTCGGACGGGTCACGGTTTGGGCCTGGGTTGCGGTTCGGTCAGGCCGATCGGTCTGGGCTTGGACCGGTTCGGGTGGGCTGGTTTCCTGGTTCGGTTCGGTCACCGTTTGGATCCCAGGAAAATTCTGGGAATTTCCCTCCTTCCAAACAGGTCTAAAAACGTATAAAGACCCTTCTTTTTGCCTCGATTTGACCTTAATTCGATTCAAAACATATCCTAAACTAATTCCTTACCCGATTTGCATCAAAAACATCAACTAAACTCGATTCAAACCAATTCAAAGCCCCCCCTCTGTTTTTATTTTTTGGTTTCACTCAAACCATCATTTTTCCTTAACTCGAACCCAATCCTTAAACTCTACTGAAATGATGCAAAATTATTCGAAATACAAAATTATTCGAAACTAACACTTGTATAATACCCAACAATCAATTAAAACTATAATAACAGAGATTGAAGGCTTACCCGACGTTCCAAAGATGAAAACAACACCAAGACGAAGTTTGACAGTAACAGAGTGTGAGAATTGAGTGATTCAATGGTTTGAATCCATTATTCGAATTTAATCCGAAAACGAATTGAATCCATTAAATCTCTCAATCAAAGCTTCGGTTACAAGGAGGAAGAAAACGTTTCAAAAGGAGAATGGTCTAATTACCCTTCAAGGGTTTGAAATTTTTGAACTCTTTCAATTTGACCCTAAAGTTTCAAATTTTCTCAATTTAGTCACTAATTTTCAGAATTTTAATCCCTAAATTTTAGGGTTTGATTTAGGGATTTTGACTTTTTATTTGGGGATTTTGACTCGTATTTTTGGGTTATTACAAAAAAATTCGATAGGTAAAAACCTCTCCTTTTTTTGCATAGGTTGGAAATAAAGAAAAAAGTTAGTTTTTTTACCTTCGAAAAACCTCCATCGAACCATCTCTCTCCTTGGCAAAAATCCATTCAACCTTTCTTCGAGGTTTGATTCTGGTGAGCCGGTCTTAAGGAAAAGGGGGTTTCGAAGGGTTTATACTTCGGTTTCAAAATGAATAAGGGTTCTGATTTTTTTAGTTTCTTTGAAAAGGGGTATTTTCTTGGTTGTTTTCGGCTTCAACGACCACCGCTTTCGGCGGAGTATGGTGACCATTTTCTGGGAACGAAGAACGTTCAAAGATGTTCTTACTCTCTGGGTTCAAAATGATGAAAAAGGTTTTTTTTTTTAATTATGTTATATACCCCTTTAATCTTTTAAAATCGGTATAATCTTTGTTTAAACCCCTCCCTCCCACTGATATCACGCGCGTAGTTCTCCGAGATTTCAAAAATCTTTCATTTTTGTTGTACATATTTAGTCATTCTTTTATTTTATTTATTTAATGCATTTTATTAATTGCACTTGTTTATTTTAATTTCCTTTTACCCTTGTTTTTATTCGAACATATATTTAATTTACAGTGCATTCATTTTCTGTTTTGCTTATATGTTTATTTATGTTGCTTTTTTTAATATCATGCATTGTTTATTATTTGTTTATTATTATTGCTATTCATGTGCTTACTTGTTGTGCATGCTTTATTTATTTTGTTCGTGTCTATTTATGTCACTTTGTTTATGTTGTACATATTTAGTCCATCACGTTTTTAATTTATTTTGTAACTTACATTGTTCTTTCTTTTTTTCATTTCACACTTATTAATTAAACAACTTAATTTCAAACGTCTTTATTCGGTCATAACGGGACCGTGTTTCGACGTATTGGTCGCGGAGTATGCGTTGTCTTCGAATAAAGACACGGAAAAAATAAAATTTAATCTGAACATTAAACAAATCCTAATTTAAATTCCACTTTAAAACTTAAAATTGCCAAAATTAATTAAGCGGTTATTTTGATAAAGGTGCCAATTTTGGGCGGTTTTTAAATCCTAAACCCATTTTTAAAACGTAACCGACTCTCGAACCCGTCTTTTTTGAATCTCTGGTTCTCCTGGTGTCCGGTCTACCAAAAGTAACCGGTGGCGACTCCTAACTTTTTAAACCCTAATTTTCAAACTTCCCTTTTTTCAATTTAAAGCCCACAAATTCCTTTTTAAATTGTTTTCCCTAAATTTTCCAATTCTTTTTTATTAGGTGTTTTCAAACCTTAAATCAAAATTCCCAATTTTTAACCTAAATCCCTAATTTCCCAACTTCAATTCCAATTCCTATTTTTTAAAATCCCTTTTTTTAACCGAAACCCTAGTTTTCATTTTCACTAGTGACCTTTTCCCACACTTAACACTTCCTTTTTACACTTAAATTATTTTTTTAATTTTTAAAGGGTCGCTACAATTGGCGACTCTGCTGGGGACTTTTTTTCAAAATCTAACGAGTCAAGCCTTGTTCTTAAGCTACCGCTTAATTAATTTTGAAATTTTGAATTAAAGTGGCAATTAAATTGTCATTTGTTTATTAATTCGAAATTATATCATTTCAAACCCGTCTCTTTAAGTGGGGGGAAAACGCTAGTGCTTTCGTGAGGATATTGTTCCTCCGTATAGGTATAGCGAAAGGGTCCTCCTAAATTAAACTCGATCGAGATGAGCCTATAATGGGTGAAGATCGGGGGACTTGCTACTCTTAGAAGAGGACAACGAGGAAAATTTGGGTACCTCGTAGAACAAAACTGCATTTAGAGAATATAAAAAACCTACCCGATTAGAGCCATGCGGTTAACCTAAGTTCTATTAGATGGGTTATTTAGGGTAGCTTTGTCTCCTTTCTTGCTTGCTTCATCTTTTTTGCATCGACATTTTATGAAGGTGTCGGTCTAAGTGGTTTGTCCAATTAGAGGCTTTCACCATAGTTAGAGAGTTAAAACACGAAATAAGAAAAACAAATGGAAAAAAGAGAGAAGAACAATAAGAGAAAAAAAGAAGAAAGAAAAAAAAAGGAGAGAGGAAAAATAAACGCTTTTAAATCGGTGGAAGTTGCTCAAAGGGCGATTACTAGTATGACCAACCCCTTCACTCACATTCATTTTTACATTTCATGCATTTTCATAACATACATTTTTGCATTCATCGATAAGACAAAGGGGATTAATTTTGGTACGCGTCATGGCAGTTTTTCAAGCCGCAACCATTCCGCACTCTTATAACACTCGTTTATAGTCAAGTATCATAGATGATAGACTAGCCAACATTGAGAAGTCACAAAAAGAAATCGAAGACCGTTTAACCAATATTGAGGCGAGGATTAAAAAGTCTCAAAACGATATCATCACCAAACTCGCTGAGTTATTTGGAAAGCCCGACCAAGAAAAGTCTAAGGTTTCTGACGAGCATTCTAACATGGAAGACCTAGGTGGCAACACTTCTCACACTAGGTTTCAACCCGAAGCATCAATTCTGAAAGACATTCATATTGTCGGGGTATCTGTTAACAACCCAATTGACATGGGTCATGGTTTCGATAATAAAGTCAATACCGAAGTTCCGGATTTGGACTTAATGAATGAGGTCGAAACGAGGTTGAAGAAAAAATTTGAGAAGAAATTTGAGGAGTAATGCCTCTAAGTTGAAGAAAAAGTCAACCTGCTACAAGCGACCGAGGATTTTAGAATCGATGCCTACGAGTTAAGCTTGGTATCTGATTTAGTTATACCACCTAAGTTCAAGGTGCCGGACTTTGAGAAGTATGATGGGACCACTTGCCCTTCCGCTCACCTAACCATGTATTGCCGTAAGATGGTGGCATATTTGAGAAACGAGAAGCTCCTTATCCATTGTTTTCAGGATAGCTTGATTGGGGCAGCTGCCCGTTGGTACGCCCAACTTAGTCGGGAAAACATGAAATCGTGGAAAGATGTTTCTAGAATTTTTATTGAGTAATACAAGCATCTGAAAGACATGATCCCAAATCAAACTATGCTTTAGAGTCTGTCTTAGGGGTATGATGAGACCATCCGACAGTATGCCCAGCGATGGAGAGATATTGCGACTCAAGTTCAACCGTCGATCTTAGAAGGAGAAATCACCCGTCTGTTTGTGGACTCCCTTCATGGTCCACTCTATGAGAAGATGATCAACAACATATATTTAGGATTTTTCGAGTTTGTGAGTACGACCGAATCCATCGAGGTTTCTTTCAAGAGCGACAAGCTTAATATCGATGAATATCTGTAAAAATATCAGAAGAAGAAGGACCACGAGGTGAATTATGCCAATCAGTACCAGAATCCAAACAATTTCACTATCTCCTCTTCCCAAACTTCATTCAGAAATGCACAAGCTTTGAATAGGAGAGAGGGTAGGCCCCCTAAGAAGGAACATGAAAAGGTCCCTTTTACCCCTTTTCCAATCTCATATAAAGAGATGTACTCTCAACTGCACAAGGAGGATTTAGTCCGACCCTATCATGTTACTCCTTATAGCTCACCTTACCCACCTTGGTACAATCCTAATGCTAATTGTGAGTACCATGGCGGAGTCCCAGGGTACACAATCGAGAATTGTGTCGCGTTTAAGAAGATTGTGCAAAACCTGTTGAATAGTGGGGTTTTGAAGCTTGAGGCACCATATGTGGTAAACAATCCTCTACCCGCCCACGACAAAGCTTAGAAGATGGAGATCTCACGACCTACCGGAAGTCTAATGCATCTTATTTTAGATTGCTTTTTCCTTGATGTCTGTTTGCATCGATTTTCTTGCATTTCATTTTCTTTCTTTTTTCAATCAATCTTGCTATTCTTGACCCGAGGTAGCAATGACTTTTGTAAAGGGCATTTATGTTCAATGATGAGATGCTTTTCTTAATTCTGTATATACCCTTTTTAAAATCCTTGGATATCTAATGCTTGTTGTGTTGTCAATTCAGACACAAAGATTAATTGATATTGTGATTACGATGTAGTATGATTCTGTTTTAGTCTGCTCTGGTCGGAAAGCATGAGAAGTAAGACTATTATTCCTTCGATAAAGTTCGATGATAAGAATATTCCAAGAAAAACAATTTACTTAACTTTGAGAATTCCAACAGGTTAAAAAACATTAAAAGCACAAAAAATGCAAAAGAAGAAAAAGAATGCAAAGAAAAAATGAAAAAAAGAGAAGAAAAAGAAGAAAGAAGAAAGAGGTGAAAAATTGAGAACCCACACATGAACGAGCAATCCAATAAGTCTCAGAGTATCCTGATGGATATGTGAGGGGAAAACGAGTCTAATAAGGAGCCAGATCTCCACCAATTCGATGCCCTAACGTCAGTGGTGACTCTTTGAAGACATTAACACCCAAATACATTTATAATTAAGTGCAAAACCAAAGCACATATTTATACTTGGTATTCTCAAACTGAAGTACAAGAAAATACAAATATGAGAACTAGAAGGAGTAATTATCAAGCGAATCATGCGATTACGATAATCTTGAGGATGAAATTAGAAACTTGAATAGAAGTTTTAAAATATATCGTCACAACAATTTAGGGCAAACCATTAACCATCGAGTGTCGAGTTTTAGACACTCTTGCATTCGACATCCAATGATTTTTTTCATTGTTTTTCAAAATTAATTTTTAATCTTTGAGATTATTTTGGGAGACATTGTGTTTTTAAAACGTCAACAACTTATTTTTGTAGAAAATTTCATTCATTCAAGATTATGTTTCAAAATGCGAGGCTATTAATGCATTTTGTCATCTTCGACTAAGCTCGAGAAAAGTGAGGGCATTTTACGATGTGAGGTCTCCTTCAAAAATAGTGTGTGTGTCCTTTTGAAGTTGCTAAGTGAACTTCATGAAGATGTTAGAGTGTTGAGAAACAGGGCAAAAATTTTGGGGCATCTAGTGACGATAAGTTTTCTCCGCGAAAAAATTAAAGAGATATCTTAGTTGAACCAAAATCCAGTACCCAAGAAATAAAAATCTATCAATCTGAGTCTAGATCAATGATGTCCTTCAGATTTTATTTTCAGAGCTACTTTTATACTATGATGTTTGGGGGGAAGTATTTACCCTAATTTTGAAGTTGAAGAATACTCATTCAGAACGGTTTCACCAGAGGACATCTTTCAAAGGGTGGCCTGGTTTTCTTCGACTCCATTTTGATCAACAGAAGTCAATAATCTTTTTCATGAAAAGAAGATTTAGCGAAGTTTTAATGGTTGATGTATCCAAAATTCGAGGATTAATCCCCTAAAAAAATTCATAAACCATACATCATTTGTAGGTAGGCATCCCTAGGATTAGGGGCATGTCCATACATTTATGCATCATTCTAGTTAGGCATCCCTAGATTTAAAGGGCATACTAACGCATGCATACATACATTTTTGCTTATTTTGGCAGATATCAAGAAGAAGAAAGGAAATTTCAAACACGCGAAAAAACAGATCCCGAAGAAGTCCATATGTTTGAATTTATTAGTTTATGAAGTTACGAAGATTGTGAAATGCTATCTGAAGAAATAAGATATCATGTTTTGAAGTTTGGATGTGTTTTGAAGAAGTTTCCCTCTTTGAAGATTTAAAATATTCAATGTTGTGAAGTTTTGTAGTTTATTTTCAAGAACGGATATTGTGAAGTTTGGAAATTTATTTTTAAGAACAGATGTTATGAAGTTTGGAAGTTTCTTTTCAAGAACCAATTTTATGAAGTTGTGAAGTTTCCATTTTAAGAACCAAAGTCTGAAGTTTGAAGTCTGAAGTTTGAAGTTTGAAATTTGAAGTTCGAAATTTGAAGTTTAAAGTTTGAAGTTTTGAAGTTTTGAAGTTTTGAAGTTAGATTCTCTTCCGTGAAATAAGTGAAATATCAAATTTTGAAGTTTGAAGTTTGAAGTTTGAAATTTGATATTTGATATTTGAAGTTTTGAAGTTTGAAGTTAGGTTTTCTTCAGTTGAAGAAGCAAAAAAAAAGAAAAAAGAACTTGAAAGTTTTGATGTATTCCGATTTATAAGACTTGAGATGTCTGTGGAAGGATCAAAGTTGCTCGGAATCTCAAAATTAAATCCAGTTCGCTTCTGAAATTTCATTTTTGATATGCGCAGGTGATCGCAATTCGAAATATCGTTCGTGGCCAGTTAATCAGGGGATCAAGGAACGAAAGGGCTTTCAAAGCTATGGAAAAAGGGCTTTCAGATCAGACTCTACAAACAGGGAAGTCGGGTAAAATTAGTGCTTATTTTCTTTCCTTCATCATTGTTTTACAATGATAAGCAAAGAAGGGCAACTGTAATCACTAATTTTATCCAAGGTGCTAAACTCGAGCTTAATTTTTGTTCCCAATTCGAATAAAGGGCTTATAAATATTAGTATAAAAAAGTGCAAAAGGAAAAACATTATTATATATATTATACTTATTTCGATTTTATTTTGTTATTATTAAAAGGAAAAAATATTATGTAAACCCATAATAAAAGTGATATTACCATATTTGTTTCAATATTTTGATTTTTTTTAAAATTATGTACATATTAGCCTTTTCATTATTATTTTCGGTTATATCTATTATTATTTATTTCTTTGTTATTATATAAATAAATAAGGTATTAAATAATTAAACCCGAAACAGATTAAAATAAAACCGATATCCCTTTATTAAATAACAATCCAATACATGTTTAAATTTAATATATAAATAATTACAATAGCCCAGAACAAATATTTAAACACAAAGCCTAGTCTCGGGCCCAAACCGGCTTTAATTCCCCAACTCGGATAACAAAAAACCCTAACATCCTCTCTTATCATCTTGCACAGCCCAATCTGGACCGTTGGATGTAATCTTGATCAACCGGCTCAGATCAACAGAAGAAGAACCATTCAGACGCTTGACGCGCCATGCGCCGACCCTTCGCCGCCCTTCACGCATTGCACGCACGCCAGTTCGAATCCGACCAGCCTCTTTGCCCCAGCTTCCGGCGGTCGCCCGACGTCCCTCCAGTGGTCCCCTCATGCAATTTCTGGTAGCCACGCATGCACAAACAAACAACCATGTCAAAATTTGTACAAAATACTCAAAAATACAAGGAATTGACACAAAAAACATATCTAAATTGCAGAGGCTACACCAACAATGTCTACAGAGTCAAAACGCCAACATTCCTCAGAGATATCGTAAATTCCAGAGCCAATACATCAAATATTCAACAATGATAGGCAAAAAAGACAAATTCTAGATCATCCAATAGGAAATCAGAATCGAATTTTCCTTTATTTCATCATGTATTTTTTTTATTCGGCTATTTAAGCCAAACCAAATATCATTGTAAGGGATTCCTTCCCACAGATTTCATCAATACAAAAGAGAAAAATTCCAGAGGTAAAAACCTCTCCTTTTTTGCATAGGTCAAAAAGAAAGATGAAAGCTAGTTTTTTTTTTACCTTCGAAAAACCTCCATCGAATCATCCCTCTCTTTGGCAAAAATCCATTCAAACTTTCTTCGAGGTTTGATTATGGTGTGCCGGTCTTAAGGAAAAGGGGGTTTCGAAGGGTTTATACTTCAGTTTCAAAACGAATAAGGGTTCTGTTTTTTTTAGTTTCTTCGAAAAGAGGTGTTTTCTTGGTTGTTTTCGGCTTTACTGGACACCTCTTTCGGCGGAGTATGGTGGCCATTTTCTGGGCACGAAGAACGTTCAAAGATGTTTTTACTCTCTTGGTTCAAAATGATGAACCAGAAAGAAAAGAGATCTGTTTCTTTTTGGGTTTAAGAGAAAATAGCTAAGAAAAAGGGGTTTGTTTTTTTAATTATGTTATATACCCCTTTAATCTTTTAAAATCGGTATAATCTTTTTTTAAACTCCTCCTTCCCACTGATATCATGCGCACAGTCCTCCAAGTTTTCAAAAGCTTTCATTTTCGTCACCTATTCAGTTATAACCTTTGTTTTAAAAAGGGTTAATTATTTTTAAGCCATTCCCTATCCTTATGTTTACTTTTCAGGCCATTCCTCCTTCTTAAATCAGCCCCGAGGTCACTAGAATGTTTGAATTCTTTTCGATTTCATCCCTATTCTGTTATAATTATCGTTTTCAAGTGGTTTAATTAATTTTCAGTCCCTCCGTATCTTGTTAATCATTCTCGCAGCCCTTCCTCGCTTCAAAATAGAGATTTGAGGGCTTCAATGTTTTTAATTTCTCTTATTTCAGTCATTTACAGTATTTCTTTTTTATTATCATTCTTTTATTTTATTTATTTAATGCATTTTATTTTATTGCACTTATTTATTTTAATTTCTTTTTATCCTTGTTTTTATTCGTTCATATATTTAATTTACAGTGCATTCATTTACTGTTTTGCTTATATGTTTATTTATGTTGTTTTTTATATCATGCATTGTTTATTATTTGTTTATTGTTATTGTTATTCATGTGCTTACTTGTTGTACATGCTTTATTTATTTTGTTCGTGTCTATTTATGTCACTTTGTTTATGTGGTACATATTTAGTCCATCATGTTTTTAAATTATTTTGTAACTTACATTGTTCTTCCTTTTTTGTATTTCACACTTATTAATTAAACAACTTAATTTCAAACGTCTTTATTCGGTCGTAACGGGCCCGTATTCTGACGTATTGGTCGCGGTGTATGCGTTGCCTTCGAATAAAGATATGGTAAAAATAAAATTTAATTAGAACATTAAACAAATCCTAATTTAAATGCCACTTTAAAACTTAAAATTGCCAAAATTAATTAAGCGGTTATTTTGATAAAGGTATCAATTTTGGGCAGTTTTTAAACCCTAAACCCGTTTTTAAACCTTAAACAACTCTCGAACTCGTCTTTTTTGAATTTCTGGTTTTCCCGGTATTCGGTCTACCAAAAGTGACCAGTGGCGACTCATAACTTTTTAAACTAATTTTCAAACTTCCCCTTTTTAATTTAAAGCCCCCAAATTCCCTTTTGAATTGTTTTCCCTAAATTTTCCTATTCTTTTTTATTAGGTGTTTTTAAACCCTAAATAAAAATTCCCAATTTTTAACATAAATCCCTAATTTCCCAACTTCAATTCCAATTCCTAATTTTCAAAATCCCTAATTTTCAAAATCCCTTTTTTAACCGAAACCCTATTTTTCATTTCCACTAGTGAACTTTTACCATACTTAACACTTTCTTTTTACACTTAAATCATTTTTTCAATTTTTAAAGTGTTGCTACAACTTGGTGATATTCATGCTTGACATCTCTTGGAGAGAACCTTCTGCAAATAGTTGCTCCGGCGGGGTTTTGTTGTTGGTTGACCATTGGAGATTGTGAAGTAGAAGATGAAGAAGGATTGTTTAGTAAAAGAGAAATTATATTGACTGTGAGAAAAATGGTTACCCTTCCCTTGTATTTAAATTAATGAAGCGGCGCGACTTTTAAGGGAGAAACGTGATTAATGCCCTTAGGCGTGTACGTAACGCAATTAAATCTGCTATCCCTTGGCAGCGGGAATGACATAATTCTTGAATTGAGTGGCATAATTCTCGCCCGAAATTTCTTCTTGGTGTGGGCTGCATTTTGGGCTTGATCATCTGTTTATTTTATTTCCTTTATTGGACCTAAAAGCTGAAATTAAAATTAAATTTGTGAGAAAATTAAAATCTAAATCATAAAACTAAAACTAAAAATAATACTCTAATTCCTAAAGCATAAAATTAAATTATGGACTAAGAGATAGAAATTTAGGTTACTACAGAAGTGCAATAAAATGCATCTTCGGTAGCAACCATCTTCCCCTTTTTTGATGGAGGAGAAGCTGATGTCTCAGTTGCTGTCTCCTCATCAGGTGGTTTCTTTCGAATGTAATGTTGTTCAAAGGGCGTGCTGCCTCGACAGAGGTTGTCTTGGTAGGATTTGTTCAGGCAATTTGTTTCTAGATTAAAGTTAAACTCAATTTTAGCTTCGATTCCTTGGCATTCATCTGGTTCGTCCTGATTCGTTAGAGTTTTAAACACATTGAACTTTATTTGTTGATCATTGACCCTCATGATCAATTCTCCTTTCTTGCAATCGATCAATGTTCTTCTTGTGGCTAGGAATGGCCTTCCAAATATGATTGGTGCATGTTCATCTGCTTCACAATCAAGAATTAAGAAGTCAACAGGAAAAATAAATTTATCCACCCTTACCAGAATATCTTCAATTTTTCATTCTAGTTGTACGTAAGAGAGATCTACCAACTGCAACATTACTGTTGTTGGCTTTGCATGCCCAATGTCTAGCTTCTGAAATACTAACTTAGGCATGAGATTTATGCTGCCGCCTAAGTCACATAGTGCCTTGCCCGCGTATTGATCACCGATAGTGCATGGTATTGTGAAACTACCAGGATCTTTTCTTTTAGTTGTTGTCTTATTGTGCATCATTGTCTCACATCCTTCTGTTGCGGCAACTGTTTCAAATTCCCCAATTTTTGTCCTTTTGGGTATAATATCCTTATGTTGCCCAAAGGTATGCTTATATGTACATGTTTAAGTATGTCCAAGAATTTCTTAAACTGATACTCCTATTTTTGCTGTTTCAACCCTTGTAAAAAAGATGGTGGTAAACGTAGATCTTCGATCTTTTCATCACACCGGAATCTTATCTGCAGTACTGCTATGGCATCATCTGTTGCGACAGTGTCATCGGCAGTGTCTGCTGGTTCCTTTGCCTTATATGTTTCATCAGCAACTTCTTTTGGGGCTATTGTTTCAGGGGTCTTACCTACTGTTTGAGCAGGTATCTCAGGGTCCTTCAGTTGTAAACCACTTTTGGTCAATATGGCTTTACATTGCTCACGAGGACCAATTCTAGCGACTTCGGTATCACTAGGGAGACCTCATATGGTTCTTCTTTTCATCTGTTGTGTCATTTGTCCTACTGCAGTTTCCAGCGTCTTAAGAGCATCTTCGTTATTCTGCATTCTCATCTTTGTTCTATCCATGAAGGTGTTGGCTCTTTGGATGAATTTGTTGGTGCTTGCAATGTATGCACCAGTCTGAGCCAGAAAGGTTTGCAGTGTGTTCTCTAGAGTTTGGACATTTGTTGTCTGTGACGGGGCCTGCTGCGGCATCTGTTGCTGAGAAAATCTATTAGTTTGCTGGAATCCCATAGATTGCACTGACTGATGTTGCGTGTTAAGCGCATTATTAGGACTGCTCCATAAGAAATTAGGGTGCTTCCTCCATGATGGGTTATAATTGTTGAATATATTGTTTCTATTAAAGTTCCCAACATAGAAGAAAGATTCTGGATTGTGCGGGCATGCGTTCGAGTCATGGTTGTCACCACATGTTTTGCAAAGAAAGGTGATTGCTTTTACTTCCCGAACGTGGCATGGTTTATGCAGATCTTTGACCATGTTGGTTAAGGCTGATAGTTGTGCTAGGATAGAATCTGTAGAATCAGAAGTTATCATACCTCGTCTATTTATGCCTCTTCGGGTGGTTGGATGTTTTCGTGACCTCTTAAAAAAACGTGAGTTTAGGTGGAAAATAACTTGACGATTGATTTCGAAAAATATGAACTTTATCAATTTTAATCTCGAAAAACTCAAATTTTATTAAAAATATATAATTTAATTTGAAAAATGACTTGGAGTCGCCACCAGCCACTTAGGTAGGCCAGACACCATAAAACAAACCAGATATTCGTTAAAAAAATATTGGGTTCGGGAGTCGGTTACGTGTAAGGACGACCCTTACAAACGCCCAAAAATGGTACCTTGAAAAAATTACATGGCATTGATACTTTGAAGATAGATCTTAATTTAAGTTTCCATTGTTAACTGAGCATTATTTGAATCGGGGATATCCTTTTGATTTAGAAATTACATCGCCTTTAAACTTGAGTTGAACGAGACGTCCTCTAGATAGGAAACCTCACTCAAATTCAAAGGAATGTAACTTTCGCCTCAAAAGGTTAAAGTAAAATGCATGACCGTTTTTTATCTTGTTCATTTTAAATTCTAATCCTACAAACGCTCCATTGATTAAGTGTTAAAACCTAAGTTACTAATATCATTAGTTTTACCTATCAATTTTATTTAATACTAAGCCTAAGTTATTTTATCAAAATTCTAGGTTTAAATAGCACATGAATTCGATACCAAGGTACACTCTCTAGGCCAACATCATGGTACGTCAAAACATCAGCCTCTTTAGTGTATCCGAGACATAAGATTCAAATACTATTATATACTAATTATCTCCATATTTAATTAATTAATTAATTTAAGTGACTAGTCCTAGAGGGCTCTCTGATGTTCCTAAAATATGCCATGCAAAAATATAATAAAATAAACAAACAAGATAAAAGGAACTTGATATTTTTTATTAGAATTATGGGAGTACAAGTTACATCAAAATTATCATCATGAAGTGAGTACAAAAGGAACTTGCATTGGGAGAGATAAAAAGGGACTAAAATTCAAACTTCGAAAGATGAATTAGATTTAATTAAGTGTGTAATTTTAAAGCTTAGGATTTTTTTAAATTAATTATTTAATTAATTTTTCCTAATCTTCAAATTTTAACTAAATCCTAATTAAAATCTAATTTGGTGAATTTTAAGTTCTAAGGTTTAATTGGAGAGTTGGATTTAATTAGATTAATTTTTAAGTCTTATCTTAGAAAATTAAAATTAATTAAGGGATTTAATTAAAATAATTTCTAAATTTTAAGAATTTAATTTAACCTAATTAAAATTTAATTTTGGTGGAACTTGGGCTAATTAGGCCTAATTAATTCTTAAATCTTATCTTTAGAAATTTAAAATTAATTAAAATAATTAATTAAAATTATTTCCTAAATTTTAAGACTTAAATTAAACCTAATTAAAGTCTAATTTGATGAATGTTTTAAGGTTTAAAGGCTAGACTAGACCTAATTAAGTTGGACTAATTTTAAAACTTATTTTTTAGAAATTAATTAAAATTAATTAAAATAATTAATTAAAATTATTTTCTAAATTTTAAGAATTAAATTAAACCTAATTAAAGTCTAATTTCTAAGTTTTAGAGGTCAAATTAATTTTATATTAGATTTAACTAGGTTAAATTAATTTTAAAGTTTTCTCAAAAATTAAATTAAATTCTAATTTAGAGCCTAATTGAATTTTTTAAGTCTTTAAAATTAATTTTAAGTCCTAATTTAAGTCTAAAACAAATTAATTCTAATCCTAGGGGTTTAATTAGGGATTTTGGGACCTAATTGGGTGAAAACTAAAGTCCTAGGAACCTAATTGGGGGTTCTAGGGACTTAATTGCATAACATCTCAATCTTAGGAGGACCTAGGAAGTAAATTCCCCCTATTCGGATAGAAACACGCGGATCCAGGTTGAACCCGGATCCGACCCGCGTGCCCAGCTGCCAAAACGGCGCCGTTTCAACCCACAACAAAAAGCCCCAAGACCGAGTTGGCTCGGTCATTTGCACCGAGACCAACTCGGTGCAACTCACTAGCTCAATGAAACCTCTGAAGCAAACATCTTTTTTCCAGAAAACTAAGCCTAAACAGATCAAAAGGGGCTAAAAACACAAGAACAACTTGAGTGTTCTTCATGTTCAAGATGAACATGACGAACACGACAACACAACGCCGTATGAGCCGCCACCCGATCGAAGTCACCACCGTCCGGTGCCGCTCCGGCGAGTTCGTCGGCCGTTGCCCAGAAACCCCGGTGACCGTTTTTTCCCTCTGACGCCGGTGAAGCCATCGGAAACCCTAGAGAAGGCTAAAATCACCTAAAAAACAGGTTTTCATCATCTAGAACCCTAAGAAGCCGATCGAAAAGCTCCAAACCCCCTAAAACTACCTGACTAAAATCAAAAACCATTAAGAACCTAAAGATTACCCTCCTAAATTTCAACCGAAAGGCATACCATCAAACGGTAAAAGAAACAAAAGAAGGCAAGTGGTATTACCTTTCGATTCCTTCCGATTCCAGTCCCTTTGATTACTCCTCACCGCCGGTTCTAGCCCTTCGATTCCAGACTTCAACTGTCGATTCAAAAACTCCCGATCTCTAGATTTTTTTCCCTCACTACCTATCGGATCCCTATTTAAAGGGATTCGATTCAACAATCCAACTTAGTTTAAACACTATCTAAATCCCTAAAAAAGCTCAACAAACAAATCATAATCCTAACAAACTTCAACAACAAACCAAGAACCCCCCCACGTTATCTGTTTTTTCATGATTTTCAATTTTTTTTAATATTTTATTATTTATTTATTATTTGTATTTTGTTATTTATATCTTATTATTCAAAATTTAGATTCGTGTTGACAGCTGCCCCTCTTTGCTCAATGCTGCGAAACAGGAGATGGGCAAAGACTGAAAAACACGAATTTGGTAAGGCCCTGAAGCTTGAAGCTGTTCTTCTTATTACGAAATTCTTCAAGCGAGACCTCGTGACGCGACTCGAGGTTGTTCTTCTTTCTAAAATTCTTCGCCCTTGGAATAACTGGAGCTGTTCTTCTTATTATAAAATTCTCCAAGGTTTGAAGCTGTTCTTCTTATTACGAAATTCTTCAGACGAAATTCCTTAGACTCATCAAGTGATGGAGCTTGAGGCTGTTCTTTTCATTTCGAAATTCCTCATCTCCGGGAGATCTGGAGTTGTTCTTCTTATTATGAAATTCTCCAGATAAGGATGGCGAAATCCGAGGCTATTCTTCTTATTATGAAATTCCTCGCATCTCGTGGAATTTGGAGTTGTTCTTCTTATTATGAAATTCTCCAAACTCACCAAGTGGTGGAAATTGAGGTTGTTCTTGTTATTATGAAATTCCTCATTTTCTGGGAGATCTAGAGCTGTTCTTCTTATTATGAAATTCTCCAGACAAGAGGGGTGAAATTCGAGGTTGTTCTTCTTATTATGAAATTCCTTGTATCTCACAGAATTTGGACCTGTTCTTCTTATTATGAAATTCTCCAAACTTAGCATCATACCCGGAGGACTTAATGATGACTCGTAGGATTTAACATCATTCCCGGAGGACTTACTGATGACCCGAAGGATTTAACATCATGCCCAAAAGACTTACTGATGACCCGGAGGATTTAACATCATGCCCGGAGGACTTACTGATGACCCAAAGTATTTAACATCATGCCCGGAGGATTTACTAATGACCCGGAGGATTTAACATCATGCCCGGAGGACTTACTGATGATCCAGAGGATTTAACAATGGAATATGAAGTTGTTCTTCTTATTACGAAATTCTCCATCTCCACTGAAGAGTCTGAAGCTGTTCTTCATATTATGAAATTCCTCAGACGTAAGCGGTGAAACTTGAGGCTGTTCTTCTTATTACGAAATTCCTTACATTACACCACTTCTTCTTGGACTCACGCCAAATGGCTGCCGATAATGTTCGCTGTTGTTGATTTCTTTAAATCTTGTTTAACAGAAATATCATGCATTGTTAACATGCTTCTAAATGCAAATATTCCTATTATGATGCATGAGTACTGCTTTGAAAGGCATGTATTATCAGTCAGTTTGGCACTCTGAAGGGACTGATTGAATCTTCTCCCTCTTTTCCGCATTCGAGGTTTTCATCTCACATAGCGAGGGCAACTCTTAATGATTGTCCTCTTTATAAAGCTATTTGAGGCATTCTTTCGAGACAGATTTTGTCTAAATGTCAGAACATGTCCGTTTATATTCCGTTATCTTGATCCGGAAAAACAAATCTTACCTGTAACTTAAAAATAGTAATGCCAAAAGATCTTCTGTATTCATTAATTCATACTAGTTCACTAGCATGATACTTTGGATAGAATTGAAGGCTCAAAAGAAGTGAATGAGTATCTTTATTAGAGCTTTTCGTAAATTTATGACAAACATATAAAACAAACAAGGCAAAACAACTTGAAGGGAAAGGAAATGAACAAAATGCAAGTTCCCAAACGCTTATCACAAGCGATCATCCAGGCCTTTTCCCGAGATATAGATTTAAAAATGAGCTACTTGTCTAGCCATTCTTCAAATGAGGATCCAACTCTGCAAACGTGAAGATCCTTCCGTATTGCTTGATAACCGAGAGACACGAATCACCGGATGCCTATTTCATTTATTTGAGCCGCCATCCCTGGTTTTTGACCCAAATCCTCCGTTGGTATTAAGACGCCCTTTTTGGGTTTTCATCTTGACCCCTCCTTTTCTTTTAATCACTCTTTTGTGAACTGCCCTTTCGGGTTTTCGCTCTGTTTTCTTTTTCTCTTTTTCTTTTCTTTTTTTTTCTTTCTTTTTCTTCTTTTCTTTTTCTTTTTTTTCAGGCGTAATATCTCTTAACTGAATCAGAATTCACCGGCTTGTTTAATTCTTGTCCGTCCATTTCAGTCAAGATCAATGCGCCTCCGGAGAAAGCCTTTTTGACAACGTAAGGCCCTTCCCAATTCGACATCCATTTCCCTCGGAAATCTCGGTGTATGGGCAAGATCTTTTTAAGCACTAGATCCCCCTCTCAGAATTCTCGTGGTCGAACTTTTTTGTCATAAGCTCGAATCATCTGCTTCTGATACATTTGGTTGTGACAGATAGCTTTCAACCATTTTTCTTCGATTAGATTCAACTGATCTAAACAAATCTGTATCCACTTTGCATCATTCAGCTTCACCTCTGATAATACCCGAAGAGATAGGATTTCAATTTCCAAAGGTAACACAGCTTCAGTACCGTATACTAGAGAATATGGCGTTGCCCCGGTAGAGGTTCTTATCGAAGTTCGGTACGCAAATAAGGCAAAAGGAAGCCTTTCATGCCAATCTCTGTATGTTTCAGTCATCTTTGATATGATCTTCTTAATGTTCTTATTTGCTGCCTCAACGGCTCCATTCATCTTTGGCCGGTATGCCACAGAGTTGTGATGGATTATTTTAAACTGCTCACAGGTTTCTGCTATCAATCTGTTATTGAAATTGGTAGCATTATCCGTGATGATTCGCTCTGGTAGACCATACCGACAAATAATCTCTTTCTTCAAGAACTTGCAAACTGTTGTTCTTGTGATGTTAGCGTAAGAGACAACTTCTATTCACTTGGTGAAATAAACGACGGTGTAACCCCTAAAAGTAACCTAATTTCTTAGATTACAAGTTAGGGTTTACGGCTTGAAAACTTGTTTCTCACGTTAAGGTTTTACAAAAATAAATATAAAATATTCGGATAAATACTGAATAATTAATAAATTATAATAATAATAAAATTAATCATTTACAAAATATGATTCAACCCGTAAATTTCATAAATAATAAATGTTGCAAAAACCGATAAATATTTAATATTCAATTTACAGAAACTATTATTCAAATAAAAACAATCCAGAATCCGTAAACTGAAAAACATACTATAAAATCAGATACTGGAATAGGATCCTCCAAGTACCGTACCGAGCCTAAGTCTGAGATCTGAAACAAGAACCTGAGAGGGTGTAAGCTGGGGAGCCTAGTGTGTCTCTAAAACAGATAAACGGAATACAAAGCAGAATATGCAGAACAGACAGAGTATGCATGATATGCACCCATCTCCGAACACCTCAGAAGAGTTGGTCCCCAGACCACTCTAACACCATCACACCAACAGAAGTGGTATCTCGACCCGAAGGTGGAGCCACTAAACAGAAGTGATAAAATCACTAACTTCCCCGTACACAGATAATATCCCAGATGCCATGTTAATGCAGATAGAGAATTAGAATGCATGTCTTACGGTCTAACAGGAGGCAAGCATGACAGAAATCAAAATCAGATATGATATAACAGAATGATACATGATCATACGGATAACAGAATCGAATATAGAGAACAATAGTATTTACAGGTTGAACGGGAGAGAACACACCTGTATCAGAGACTCAACGATGACCCTAACGTCTACTGGACTCGGCTCTACCACCAGGCTGAGCAGGAGTAGAGTCTACAATTTACAGAATTACGTTAGACATCCTATTATGCCACAATACCGTAAAATAAATTAAACATAATTAATACGTTACTCACGTGAAGGTCCCGAATATGGATGTATCGGACCTCGTACAGGAGGAGGAGGAGGTAACTGCTCGGGGTCGGAATCCTCGTCACCTGAAGCAAACAGAAACGTGTTCAGAAACTTTTATAGATAAACTTCCAGATAACTTATCAAACATAAAACCCCCAAAAACGACACTTCGGGTTCGAATTTCGAAAAACGGATAGCGCCATTAGATTCAGGACGTCAAAAAATATAAAGTGGGCCCGGGTCAGAAAAAGTCAACTGCTGACATCAGCACTGGTCAACGCTGACGTCAGCAGTGACGTCAATGATGACATCAACGATGACGTCAGCCAGGTCGGGAAATAGGTCGGAGATCGAGTCGGGTTGGGTCGGGCAGTCGGGTCGGATCTGGGTTCGGGTCGGACGGGTCACGGTTTGGGCCTGGGTTGCGGTTCGGTCAGGTTGGTCGGTCTGGGCTTGGACCGATTCGGGTGGGCCGATTTCCTGGTTCGGTTCGGCTTTGGACCGGGTTTAAACCTGGTTTTTCCTGCACTGTTTGTTTCTCGGGAAAATCTGGGAATTTCCCAGATTTTCTGGGAAAATCTGGAAAATTTCCAGATTTTCTCCCTATCCAAACAACACATTTTCACGATTTAAACCCCCTATTTCCACTGGATTCGACCCTATATTCGATCCGGTTCAACTCCTTTTCGATTCTAACATAATCCAACACTTGAATCGAATCAAAACAACAATTCCCACACTCTTATTCGATTAAAACAGAACTTAAACCATGAACATTCTTCCCTTTCTCTACCGAATATATATATTCCTACCTTCCCTAAACCGAATATAATACTAAACTAAACTGAAAACAGAAACGTAAAGGATTAAATAAATAGAATTAAAATTTACCTTCACGAATCCAACGGATCAAGGAGGAGACAAAACCCACAGTATTTTCTTTGTGGAAAAACAGAGACAACGAGAGAGCGTGATTCAAGCTTAGCAGAGAACGAATGAATTCATTCGGATTTAACCATAAAAAAATATTAAAGGAGAATTAAACTCCATAAATTCAGAATCTTCGGTTACACGAGGAAGAAGAAAACATTTCTTCAAAATTTTGGTTTAATTACCCTTCAAGGGTTTGAATTTTTCAAAATTTAAAATATGACCCTTTTAGTTTCAGAATTTTTCAATTAAGTCCCTAAATTCAAAATTTAAATCCTCAATTCTTAGGGCACAATTAGGGATTTTGACTTTAAGATTGGGAATTTTTGACTCAGATTTTGGGTTATTATAGATGGCCACTAGGATAAAGCGATGTCCATTTGAAGCCTTAGGATGAATCTGCCCGATTACATCTAGTCCCCAAACAGCAAAAGGCCATGGCGAATTCATTGTATGTAACGGTACTAGCGGAGAGTTGATTTTATCTGCATAGATATGGCATTTGTGACGCTTTTTGGCATATTCTATGCAATCCCCTTCCATAGTAGACTAGTAGTATCTGTATCTCATTATTTTCCGTGCCATCAAGAAGCCATTGGCATGCGTACCGCAAATTCCATCATGCACTTCTTCCAGAATACTCTTAGCCTCACTAGCATTGACACACCTTAGCAACACTTGATCTCTGCTCTTTCTGTACAAGACGTCGCCATCTAGTACATATGCAGAAGCCATTCTTCTGATTGTTCTCTTTTCAATATCATTAGCTCCAAATGGGTAAGCTTAGAACTTGATGTATTGTAGAATGTCAAAATACCAAGGATTACCATCCTCTTCTTCCAAGTTGCAGCAATGAGCATATGTTTTATAGCAAAGCATCCGGATTAGCATCATATCCTCCGGTCTATTTGCTTGGAATACCGAGGCTAGTGTAGCTAAGGCATCTGTCATTTGGTTGTCCTCTCTAGGAAGGTATACAAATGTTATCTTTTCAAATTCTTTAATTAGCTCTAATATCAACTTTCGATATTCTATCAACTTCGTGTCTTTGGTTTCCCATTCTCCACGTAGCTGATAAATAACTAATGTTGAGTCCCCGTATACCTTCAAGGCCTTTATCTTTCTTTCTATTGTAGCCTTTAATCCCATGACACATGCTTCGTATTCAGCCATATTGTTAGTGCACAAAAATTCTAACTTGCTCGTGAGAGGATAATGTATACCACCCGAAGATATTAGTACAGCTCCGATTCCCCGTCCGAGGGCGTTGACTGCCCTGTCGAAATACAATTTCCATTTTTCCATTTCTTCATTTTCTTCAACGGAAACGGTCATTACATCCTCATCAAGAAAATCAAAGCTTAGAGGCTCATAATCATCCGAGGCTCTGCTCGCAAGAAAGTCAGCTATGGCACTCCCTTTAATTGCTTTCTGGCTAACATATACTATGTCAAATTCGGACAACAATATTTGCCATCGTGCCAATCTCCCAGTCAATGCGGGTGCTTCCATCAGAAACTTCAATGGATCGAGTTTTGAGATCAACCACGTGGTGTGGTATAACAAATATTGCCTGAGTCAACGAGTAACCCAAACAAGTGCACAACACATCTTTTGGATAAATGGGTACCGTGCCTCGCATTCGGTAAATTTCTTACTCAGGTAATAGATTGCTCTTTTTTTCTTTCCAGTATCATCGTGTTGCCCCAGTACGTACCCCATGGAATTCTTGAACACCGCTAAGTAGAGGATTAATGGTCTCTCAGGAACCGGTGCCATCAATATTGGTGCGTTGGACAAATATTGTTTGATCTTGTCCAATGTTTCCTGACATTCATCATTCCACTCACTTGGGTTATTCTTCCGAAGCAGTTTAAAAACGGGATCACATCTATCGGTTAACTGAGAAATAAACCGAGACACGTAGTTCAATCTCCCAAGGAAGCCTCGAACCTCTTTTTGTGTTTTTGGAGGTGGCAAATTTTGAATTGCATTGACCTTATCGGGATCGATTTCGATGCCCCTTTGGCTGACCAAAAAACCAAGTAGCTTACTGGATGTAACCCCAAACGTACATTTATTAGGGTTAAGCTTCAATTGATATTTTCGTAGCCTTTGGAACAATTTCTTTAAATCTTGCACATGCCCATCTTCTGTTTGGGACTTGGCTATCATATCGTCCACATAAACTTCGATTTCTTTGTGCAACATGTCATGAAATAGTGTTACCATAGCTCTTTGGTATTTCTTCAACCCAAAAGGCATGACTTTATAGCAGAACGTGGCCCAAAGTGTGGTAAAAGTTGTCTTCTCCATATCTTCCGGATTCATTTTGATCTGATTATAACCCGAGAACCCATCCATGAAAGAGAACCATGAATGCCCCGAAGTATTATTCACTAGAACATCTATGTGGGGTAGAGGGAAATTATCCTTCGGGTTTGCCCTGTTCAGATCCCTATAATCCACACACATCCGAACTTTCCCATCTTTCTTTGGCACGGGGACTATGTTTGCTACCCATTTCGGGTATGTTGCCACCTGTAGGAAGCCTGCATCGATCTGCTTTTGCACTTCTTCCTTGATTTTCAACAACATTTCCGGTCTCAGCCTCCTGAGCTTCTGTTGTATAGGCTTGCAATCTGGACTGATAGACAACTTGTGGACCACAACATCGGTATTCAAACCCGGCATATCTTGATAAGACCATACAAAGACATCCTTGAATTCTCGTAATAATTCTATCAAATTTTGCTTTGCCCCTGGCAGAAATGCTGCTCCGATCATGACTTCCTTTTTCTCTTCTTCGGTGCCCAGATTCAGAGTTTCTATCTCTTCTTTATGGGGCATGATTTTCTTATCTTCTTGCTCCACCAACCTTAGCAATTCTTCAGGAACCTCTTAGTCCACATTATCTTCACACTCATTGATTTTTATCAGACAAGAGATCCTTTTCAAATCTATTTCGGGTTTAGGCCCAGAATCATTCATGTGATCATTGTTCGGGAACCTGCGAAGAAAACTTGTATAGTTGGATGGAAATAATAGATGAATAAATAATGAAATGGATGAAGCGAATGAAAGAAAAAATGTTTGCCATTGAATGAAAGGGAGAAACATCTTTATTTGCTAATGAAAATTATGAAAAAGCCCTTTACAGAAAATCCCCTATACTTGCGGGTAAAAGTACAGGGTGGTTTATGGCATTACTCTGTCTTGAAAACTACAGGTAAATCCTCTACAGTCCAGTTATTCAGAGTCTCGCCAAGGAGGCACGGACGAATTCTCTCTAGTAGATTTATCCTCGAACCCTCAAAAATTCCTCCCACCATTAATCCTTCAAAAGCTTCCTCGAAAATCTCTTCCTCTTGCAACCTGATAGCTTCTAAGCGATTCTTTTCCGCCTGTTCTGTGACATTCACGAGCCCGTGAGAGATGAAGTCGATTTTTGCACTCAATGAAGCTGGCTTCTTGGCTGCGGTTCTTCCATACTTGTTCCAATACGCCTCGATTGAGAAGCCTAACCCGGCTCGCCCTTTCTTCATAACCACGGGCTTCGGGCGTAAGCTCCCTTGTAACTTTCTTCCTAGCCCTTTTCCAGCTTTGGCTCTCTTACCGAGGGTCTACTTGACGGTCATCTCAGTGCAGCTTGATAACTTTGGACATGGGAATTTTGTACCTTCAGCGACGAATGTAGCGTTAATAAACTCTAGAGCCCTGAAAGAACATTCTAACGCTACCTCATTCGCTTGAATATAAGGTGTATCTGTGGAGACGGATGCAATGATGTCTTCTTCTACCCCGACACACACGAGTTTCCCGTCTACTATGAACTTTAGCTTCTGGTGAAACGATGACGACACTGCCCCGGCGGAATAGATCCAAGGTCTGCCGAGCAAACAATTGTAGGTGGGCTTAATATCCATCACAACAAAATCTATGTTGTACACGGATGTTCCAATCAACAATGGTACTTCAATTCTTCCCAACACATCCCTTATGGTCCCATCGAATGCTTTGGCCATATTCTGGTAGCTTTTCATATGCGTAACATCTATGGACAACCTTTGGAAAGTTGCCATAGGTAACACGTTCAAAGCTGAACCATTGTCGATTAGAACTCCCGGCACCACATGACCCTTGCAGTGAGTCGTGATGTTTAAGGCTTTGATAGACCCCATTCCACCATCAGGGATCTCATCATCGGTGAACGTTATGTAATTGTCCGCAGTGATATGATTAACAATCCGGTCCAATTTGTTCACTGATATGTCCTTCGGGATAAAAGTCTGGTTTAACACTTTCAAAAGGACGTCACGGTGCCCTTCAGAACTTAATAGCAAATCGAGGGTAGAGATTCTGGCGGGTTGCTTTTTCAACTGTTCCACGATATTGTACTCACTGTGTTTCAGGAACCGCAGAAACTCATGCGCTTGCTCCTCGGTGACAGGCTCATTCACCTTCGGAGTCGGGTCTGTGAAAATTTTCTTTTTCTCAGCAAGCTTAGTTTGGTTCTCTTCTTTTCCTTGAGCCAGTGAGTAACATCTTCCGCTCCTTGTGAAATGACCTACCTCATTCACTGGCTCTTGTACTTCCACTTTCTCAACAGTTTCAGATTTTCCTGGCTGTACTTCCTCGATGGGCTTCAAGCTACTTGGCCCAGCCACACTCGTAGCATAATTCCACGGAACCCTTTGTGTATCCTTAAATAGGAAGGGTGCCAGAGGGGTAATTACTATGCGAGGAGCATTTTCCGATCCAACTAGATTATTGCCCCTTGGTTGAGCTGAGATGACTAGCGGCCTATTTGCACTGTATTTTCGCCCGGTGTTTTCAGACGTACATACGTCCATCATTTTCTGGCCACCTTCTTTTGTAAAGAACTCCACCTCTTTATTGTCCATCATCCCTTGTAACAGGTTTCTAAACTCACTACACTGTTGAATTGTATGCCCGTGTTCTTGGTGGAACTCGCAATACAAGCCTACCTCGGTAGATTCTTTCATTTTTATCCCTTGGCAGACGAGCCCGTTGTCAAATAGTTGTTGAAAAACCCACTTTAATGGTGATCGAATTTCCGACATACTCATTTTAACTTGCCTCGTTTGGTCCTCTTCAATTGCATTCACGCCCCGACTGCCATGATTCGGTAGTGGGTTTGTTGAGACACTAGGTTCATCAAATTTCAAAACTCCGGCATTCATCATGTTCTGGACAATCCTCTTAAAGGCTGTGCAATTCTCGATGTTATGTCCTTGAACGTTAGCATGGTATACACACTGGGCCTTCGGGTCATATCAGTGTGGATAAGGGGGTTTGAGCGGTATAATGAAATACGGGCGAATCATATCAGCATTGTGTAGCTGAGTGTACAACTCAGCATACGTAACTGGGATAGGTGAGAAAGTCGGCCTCTCCCATTTTGATTCTTTCTTGTTCGGTCCCTACGAGCTACCTGCTCCCGTCCCTGGTTTGGAAATCGTCACATTTCTCGGGGGTTCATACACGACAGCGTTATTTACCTCATTGTCTTTCTTTTTGAAGTTCTTCTTGGAACTACCCGATCCTTCAATTCTCCCGCTTTTGATAGCTGCCTCCACTAACTCTCCGGTAGCAACTATTTGAGAGAAACTCTGCATTGACGTACTAGTGAACAAACGATCGTACATCGGCCCCTTCAATGTTTCAACAAACATGTGGGTCATTTCTCTTTCAATCAACGGAGGCTGCACCTGAGAGGCCAGATCTCTCCATCTATGGGCATACTGTCGGAATGTTTCCTTAGACTTTTGCCCCATCTGTTGTAACATAACTCTAGTGGGTCCCATCTCTGACACATGCTTGTAATTTTCCATGAAGGGGTGATATAGGTCCTTCCATGACTTTATATTCTCCTGACTGAGTTGTGTGTACCATCGGATAGCAGAACCCGTTAGATTATCCTGAAAGCAATGAATCAGCAACTTCTCATCCTTGCTAGAAGCGGCCATCTTCCGATAATACATCGTCATGTGGGCGCTTGGACACGACGTCCCGTCGTACTTCTCGAAGTCAAGCATTTTGAACTTCGGTGGCAGGACCAAATTAGAAACTAAGCTGAGATCGAACGTATCAGTGCTTTTATCAGCCGACCCTTGGGCCTTGGATTTCTTGGATCTTTGCTTCGAGTGCTTTAAAGTGATCAGCATAATTCTTCTCCATGTCTTGTCGCATTTTCTCCACTTCACTCATGAAGTTAAGATCTGGGACTTCATCGATATTCGGAGAGAAGTCATCAACTTCCACGGGGTGACTCGTGGATGCCCCTACTACGTTAAGTTGCACTCTCCCTAGGGCTGAATGCACTTCTGGTTGCCCCCTTATGTGAGTTACCGTATCTGTCTGTCCTTCGGCTTCATTCTCCCCTCCCATCGATGCTTTGCCTTTCTCATCCTGCTTCGGGCCCAATAGAGCGGCTATCTAACTGATAATATCCGTCTGAATTTTGGTGAAGCCATCTTTCATGCCATTTTCTATCGCATCTAAGCGATTTGCAAATTCGGCATGATGATCCTCTAGTTCTGTAGTCTTTCCTCCATTGCTAGTCTCTTGGTGCGCGAACGCGTCGAGTATGTGTATAGTATATTTGCAATTTTTAAAAGTCACTATCATAAAACCTTTATTATTAAACTTTATTTTAATAAATAATGCACGTGATGAATGGATGCATGAATGCATGAATGCAAGTGGGTATTAAATTCGAAAAACAATCTCTTAAAAACATCCATTTGTTCAAAAAGGATTCACTACAAATTAAAGATAATCTACAGAAAATTGTTGGCCCTAATCCCTAAATTGGTCAGCTCATGTAGCAGGCGGACGATGACTTCTCCATGCTCTTACTCGACGTTTGGTTGGTTCAAAAGAGTTGTTGCTTCCCTCGACAATATCTGTACGTAAGACGCAATACTTTTGACTTGTCCCTTGAAGTTGACCAACTCATTGTTCTGGCTCTGGATCGTGCGCTGTGCTGCTTCGTGCTTTGTCTTCCACGCTTCTCCGGCATTTTGACACAAAGCTCCCTCGAAGTCGACTAACTTCTCTTGCAACTCTTGTACTTGGCCCTCGAGCGAGACAACCTTTTGTTGAAGCCCCTCCTTTTCCTCTTCCATCTTGGCCTTGTCTTCATTGTGAGACTTGGCAACCAGTTCTTCTAGCTGTGTTACCTGAGTTTTCAACTCACAGTTCTTCGCTTGCTCTTTGTCCGATGTCTTCCTAGATTTGTAACTTGCTTCTCTCGCTTCACGGTATTTCCGTTCATAAAGCCTCTTGTATTCCTCCTTTTCCTTTAACGCCTTGTCCAAGCGGTCCGAACTATCCCCGATGGTCCTATTTTCTCCTTTCCTTGGATATTTCCTTTTACGCCCCTCAGATACTTCTTGTGCTTCTCTCAAATCTCGGCTTAACCTTTCGATCTGAAGTGTCATATCTTTCTCTTTCCTCTCTTGCGTCTGTACCTGGTACTTTGTGAGGTTCAACTCTTGTGTAAGTTCATAGATCTTCTTCTCTTGTCTCTGAAAATCCAAATCCTGATCTTCCTTGAGCTTCTCTAATGATGATGGTGCTTCTAGGGTTACCTTGCTTGAAGACGGTCCCTCATCCCTTGGTACTCCTCGGAAAACTCCATCATTCACCCTTTGCTCCCTCCACTCGTCATATTGGGCTATGATTTCGAACTCTCGATAAGGCTGAACCCTCCTAGGTGAATCCCAGGCTTTCACGATCTGAGCTATCTTGGATCTGTACCCTTCGCTTTGGTGTGAAAAACTGAAACTGGCCATCCCCGTTGTGGCTGGTATGAACTGTCTCGATCCAAACTGCCTTGAAACCAGTAATGGGCAATACGTCATTCCACCCTATATGCTCGCTAAAGGAATCCAATCGCTGTCTCCGCACCGATACCGAAAATTCGTCCTCCTATTCAACCAGTAGGCTTTCCAAATGATGTCTGAATCTGTCAAATCCCAGAAAAGATCGCTCCATTGGACTTCGGTCTTGTTCTCCAAAACACAGCTCTTTAGGTGCTCTTCGATGGGCGAGTACATAGTCCTGAACCTTAGGGCGCTATACGGAGAGCTTCAACGGTGGCCTCTGAACCATATCTCCAAAAGCTGTGCACAACCCTAAAATCTTCCTTCACCGGCCCTCTTGCATGCGGTGAATGATCTATAGGTCTCGGCTAGTATGGCAGGAATCGGATTTACGCCTTTGAATAACCTCTCAAACAAACCAACCGTGGATGGGTCTATGTGCTCGGGAGTTCTGGGAAATAGCACTAACCCATAAATGCAAAGGGCGTACATCCTTCTTGCTTTGGTGGGCTCTTTGCTGCTTGCGGCTATCAAATCCTTGAAAATCTTCCAACTCACTCTCTGTCCTTCCTCGCTTACGTCTTTGTGGTCATGACCCGTTACCTTCTGGTCCCAAAACTCTTTATCCTTGCCGGTGATCTACATCAATTTCTTCTTGAATCCTGAAGTGCTGTTGGGCTTCACATATATCCTATCGCTCTTTATCACTGGGCAATTGATCAGAACTTCATACTCCTCTAGTGTAGGCGTCATGTCGATCTTCCCAAAGGTAAAACAGTTGTAGGCGGGATTCCAGAACTACGCCATCGCCCTCATTAGGTGTCTATCAATAGGGACCTTCACTAACAAAGCAATGTCTCCAAACTCCCTCTTGAACTGATCTTTCATGTCATCACTCCACTGTTCCCATATCTCTTGGACCTCGGAGAGACAAGGACTTTGATTCGTGCTAATCCTAACATACCCTTTCAGTGTTGAGACACTCCCTGATGGCAAACTATCACCTTTCTCGTGCTGAACTGACTCTGACCATGTCCAGACTTACGTATTATCTTCGCCTATAATGATCTCTTCTGACATTTTTGGATACTTCTAACTTTACTGTTTTCCAAATTAATACCCATGCAAATGATATGCCAAGTAAAAAAAATGCATAAAAGGACCAAAAAAACAAAAAGAAAATGTGTTAGTAGGATGGATACAAAGATAAAATAAGATAATAAAGAGGTGCTGGAAAAATAACCATAAAGCAGTTCATAATGTAACGAAAAATTAACCATAGATCAGGATAAATTACGTAAAATAACCAGAGAGCATGCTAAATTGCGTAAAATAACCAGAGAGCATGTTAACAGAGAAATCCTAAGTTTGGCGGCATTTCGGCAGCATACCGCCTTATCTTATGGTTCCTGTCTGGCTCTAGAAGGGGTAGGTTTCTACTCTATATGCGGTTTTTGGTCTACACACTGGGTTCCCGAACTATCGTTATCGCCTACTGCGATGATAAGACATCGATTCGGTGGTATAGGTCCCTTATAACGAAGGTGAAGACCCCACGATGCGTAAGGTTAGTATACCGAAAGCAGATAAAAATCCAAAACTCAGAGCTGAAGAGCATCACGTCGGATAATATCTAACTCCCATTTAAGGGTAAAAGCTCGGGTCGAGAGCTTATGCATGAATGACAAGATATATCATAAAAGAAAAACGCTATCCTCATTCAAATAATATTCACTTAACAATAAAAAATTAAATTAATATCTACCTTCAAAATGCCAAAGTGTCACGTAAAATTTAAAAAGTTAGGCCTGACTCACAAAAAAAAATAATTTAAGTCCCTAGCGGAGTCGCCAAGCTGTCGCGACCTCTTAAAAAACGCGAGTTTAAGTGGAAAATAACTTGACGATTGGTTTCGAAAAATATACTTTATCAATTTTAATCTCAAAAAACTCAAATTTTATTAAAAATATATAATTTAATTTGAAAAATGACTTGGAGTCGCCACCGACCACTTAGGTAGGCCAGACACCATAAAACAAACCAGAGATTCGTTAAAAAAATATTGGGTTCGGGAGTCGGTTATGTGTAAGGACAACCCTTACAAACGCCCAAAAATTGGTACCTTGAAAAAATTACGTGACATTGATACTTTGAAGATAGATATTAATTTAATTTTCCATTGTTAACTGAGCATTATTTGAATCGGGGATATCTTTTTGATTTAGAAATTACATCGCCTTTAAACTTGAGTTGAACGAGACGTCCTCTAGATAGGAAACCTCACTCAAATTCAAAAGAATGTAACTTTCGCCTCAAAAGGTTAAAGTAAAATGCATGACCGTTTATATCTTGTTCATTTTAAATTCTAATCCTACAAAGGCTCCATTGATGAAGTGTTAAAACCTAAGTTACTAATGTCACTAGTTTTACCTATCAATTTTATTTAATACTAAGCCTAAGTTATTTTATCAAAATTCTAGGTTTAAATAGCACATGAATTCGATGCCAAGGTACACTCTCTAGGCCAACATCATGGTACGTCAAAACATCAGCCTCTTTAGTGTATCCGAGACATAAGATTCAAATACTATTATTTACTAATTATCTCCCTATTTAATTAATTAATTAATTTAAGTGATTAGTCCTAGAGGGCTCTAAATTAATTAACTAAAATGTTTATTAGGTGATCTTCCTAAAATATGCCACGCAAAAACATAATAAAATAAACAAACAAGATAAAAGGAACTTGATATTTTTTATTAGAATCATGGGAGTATAAGTTACATCAAAATTATCATCATGAATTGAGTACAAAAGGGACTTGCATTGGGAGAGATAAAAAGGGACTAAAATTCAAACTTCAAAAGATGAATTAGATTTAATTGTGTAATTTTAAAGCTTAGGATTTTTTTAAATTAATTATTTAATTAATTTTTCCTAATCTTCAAATTTTAACTAAATCCTAATTAAAATCTAATTTGGTGAATTTTAAGTTCTAAGGTTCAATTGGAGGGTTGGATTTAATTAGATTAATTTTTAAGTCTTATCTTAGAAATTAAAATTAATTAAGGGATTTAGTTAAAATAATTTCTAAATTTTAAGAATTTAATTTAACCTAATTAAAGTTTAATTTTGGTAGAACTTGGGATAAATAGGCCTAATTAATTCTTAAATCTTATCTTTAGAAATTTAAAATTAATTAAAATTATTAATTAAAATTATTTTCTAAATTTTAAGACTTAAATTAAACCTAATTAAAGTCTAATTTGGTGAATGTTTTAAGGTTTAAAGGCTAGACTAGACCTAATTAAGTTGGACTAATTTTAAAACTTATTTTTTAGAAATTAATTAAAATTAATTAAAATAATTAATTAAAATTATTTTCTAAATTTTAAGAATTAAATTAAACCTAATTAAAGTCTAATTTCTAAGTTTTAGGGGTCAAATTAATTTTCTATTAGATTTAACTAGGTTAAATTAATTTTAAAGTTTTCTCAAAAATTAAATTAAATTCTAATTTAGAACCTAATTGATTTTTTTAAGTCTTTAAAATTAATTTTAAGTCCTAACTTAAGTCTAAAAAAAATTAATTCTAATCCTAGGGGTTTAATTAGGGATTTAGGGACCTAATTGGGTGAAAAGTAAAGTCTTAGGGACCTAATTGGGGGTTCCAGGGACATAATTGCATAACATCTCAATCCTAGGAGGACCTAGGAAGTAAATTCCCCCTATTCGGATAGAAACACGCGGATCCGGGTTAAACCCGGACTCGACCCGCATGCCCGCATGCCAAAACGGTACCGTTTCAACCCACAGCAAAAAGCTCCAAGACCGAGTTGGCTCGGTCATTTGCACCGAGACCAACTCGGTGCAACTCACTAGCTCAATGAAACCTCTGCAGCAAACATCTTTTTTCCAGAAAACTAAGCCTAAACAGATCAAAAGGGGCTAAAAACACAAGAACAACTTGAGTGTTCTTCATATTCAAGATGAACATGAAGAATACGGCAACACAACGCCGCATGAGTCGCCGCATATCGAAGTCACCACCTTCCGGCGTCGCTCTGGTGAGTTCGCCGGTCATCGTCCAGAAAGCCCCAGTGACCGTTTTTCCCCTCCGACGACCGCCTCCGACATCGGTGAAGCCGTCGGAAACCCTAGAGAAGGCTAAAATCACCTAAAAAACAAGTTTTCATCATCTAGAACCCTAAGAAGCCGATCAAAAAGCTCCAAACACCCTAAAACTACCCGGCTGAAATCAAAAACCATTAAGAACCTAAATATTACCCTCCCAAATTTCAACCGAAAGGCATACCATCAAACGGTAAAAGAAACAAAAGAAGGCAAGTGGTATTACCTTTCGATTCCTTCCGATTCCAGTCCCTTTGATTACTCCTCACCGCCGGTTCTAGCCCTTCGATTCCAGACTTCAATTGCCGATTCAAAAACTCCCGATCTCTAGATTTTTTTTCCCTCACTGCCGATCGAATCCCTATTTAAAGGGATTCGATTCAACAATCCAACTTAGTTTAAACATTATCTAAATCCCTAAAAAAGCTCAACAAACAAATCCTAATCCTAACAAACTTTAACAACAAACCAAGAACCCCCCCACGTTATCTGTTTTTTCACGATTTTCAATTTTTTTTAATATTTTATTATTTATTATTTGTATTTTGTTATTTATATCTTATTATTCAAAATTTAGATTCGTGTTGACAGATGTTGATAGTCATTCTTTACTGTTGAGTTGATCGATCTTTGGAAGATGGCCAAGAGGGGGATGAATTGACAGTTTAAAAATTTGGCGGGGAGAAAATTTTGGTAAAAATGTGAAAAATAAAGAACAAGTGGTTTATAGTGGTTCAAGCTTCGAACAAGCTCTACATCCACCACCTTAGCTCCCACTAAGGATTTTGAAACCAATTCACTAATTGAATTCGACATTTTTCTTGGTTCAAGGGATAACCGTTACAATTCGAATCAATTCTTCTACCCAAGAATTGATTCAACCTCACAAGATGATACAAAGGAGGAAAGGAAAATAAAAAGATCTCTCATAAAACAAATATTGCCCCAATTATAAATGAACTCTCCTAAATTCAATTTTACAAGAATCAAATTAAAGTACACAAGTTGGGAGGCTAGGATTGACAATGAAGTGCTTTGAGTTGGATTTGATTGCTTGGATGTTGGTTGAGGTTCAATAGTTGTTAATGCTGCTGAAAATGTTTTATTTTATACCTTCTCATTGATTTCTAACCGTTGTGGTTGTTGAGAATGTAAATAAGACCGTTGAGACTTCATCTACCATTCACAAATGCACTCTGCAGCAGGTGGTATCAAAACACGGGCTACCTGTTTCGAAACAGATCAAAGTAGAAAGAGCCATTGTGTATTTAATAGAGGGGGTATCGATACATACTTCTATACCTTTATGAAACTATAAGATTGGGTATCGAACCATGTTTCGGAACAGGCTAACCACCAATCAAAAATTAACTACCACTAACGGTTGACTCATTTAATGCTAAAATAGCCATTGGGAATTAAGGGGCGTATCGATACCTGTATCGATACCTGGAGTCAATTTTTAAATGATTTTAAAAATTATTTAAATTCTTTTAAGTGGTTCGATACATAGTTTGAAACAGAAGTTGGTAGTGAAGAAAAGGTATCGAACCTTGTTTCGATACATGTTCTTCATCTCAAAAACAAGGCTTTAAAAACCCAGGTGTACCGATACCTGTTCTTGTGGTATCGATACCCTTATATGTAAAACACTTAGAATTTTATTTCAAAGTTATTGGTTTGACTTGAAAGCAAATATTTGACTTAAATACTTAAAAATTTATTAAAAGATAGTCCTTATAATTAATTGTTATATCAAAATCAAATTTAGTTTTATAATCTCCCCCTTTTTGCTATAACAAAACCATTTGAAAAAAAATTAAGTTTAAATCAAGATTTTTAAATTCCAAGACTTTGAAAAACTTTTTAAAACTTTTAAAGGACTCCCCCTTAATATACGCATAACTTTGAATTTTAAAAGTGGGTGGTTTTCTAACTTAAAAACATAATATTTCTCCCCCTTTTTGTTAGATCAAAATCAATGAAAAATAATAATAAATATAAAGCAATTGTAGCATCATAAACATAATCCATAACATAAGATACTTAAAACTAAATCCAACATAATAAATCCAAAGCATAAGAAAATAACAAAGTACATAAGATCGAATATGAATGCAACATAATGCTTAAAGAAACATAACTAGTCCTAAAAGCCAATAGCAAAGCATAAGATAGAGCTAAGGTCACTAATCGCCCATCTCATCATCATCATCATCATGTTCTTCGTCTTCCTCTTCTTCTTCATTGTCTTCATTGTAATCCTCATCTTTCTCATCAAGCTTTTGGCTATAGCGGAGAGCTTCAATGGAGATGCGCATGGCATGACCTTGAGTCTCTAAGCCCGTCAATCGAGTACTCATAGAGTCAAAACTCGATCGAAATTGAGTAGACATAGAGTCAAGTCTTCCATCCATGGAATCCAAGTGAGTACTCAAAGTACCAAAGTGATCATTCAAGGTACCAAATTGAGCATCCAAATTGTCGAATCTCATAGTGAGAAAAGCCATCAAATCGATATTCGGAGCAACTTGAGCAAGAGGCTCGGGATCAATGGGAAGAGGAGGAGGAGGAGTTGCACCACAAACCCATTCACCATTTAAAACATATTAGAAGTGGGCACGGTTTAAAGATGTTTCACCAATAACCTCTTCAGAGATCCCACTTTGTCGAAAGAGCAATCAATTTCCAAATGCAAAAAGATAGAGCTAAGAATGCATGCATATGGAAGAGATTGGACAAGTGGGGTAGCACGGTTTTGGACATGCCAAACGATGTCCGAGAAAACAATTTGGGCAAGATTAGGTTGAATATCGTCACGAAAACATCTAATCCAATAACTATCCACTTGACGAATACGAGAATACTTACCATTCGACGGATGAATCCACCAAGAGATGATAAGATGAAGAAAATGACCATGCATGTCAAGAGTTGTGATGGATCCGGTGAAATAGCCAGGAGATGTTTCATCGGTGTTACCCTCATCCTCAAGGCCAAACACATTAACAAAAGTAGAGACATCAATTTGGAAATGTTTGCCCATAAGAAAAGATTCAATGACCACTAGCTTTGTCTTTTCCGTAGAGTCAAAAACACACTTGACATTAGTGTAAAAGATAAGGACAAGAGTGAGAAAAAACTTGCCGGAGTGTGCGAAAAATCTCAAAAACTTCCAATCAACGAGACGTTTAAAGTACTTGAATTAGAACTTGGGTGAATTCATGAATTGAACATCCACACAACGTTCCTTCTTGAGAGGAAGATGACGGAAAAGATTGAATAGATCAGCCCTACGAGGTGTATCCAAACATTATGCAAAAACCTCTTGGATATCAGCACGAGAGGCACGAGATGATGAAGAAGAACCGGCTTCGGTACGAGATCGTTTCTTCGGCGCCATTATCTAGAGATTACACAAATTTTGGATTAGTTTCATAAAAACATGTGTGTTCTAACAATCGAATTCAATCCTATTAGTTAATTCAACAATTCAAGGTATTTGAGAGTTTTGAAAAATTCTTGAAAAACCATTAAAAACTAATACGAGAAAAATAATTTATATTCGAAAAAAACCTTTTTGATTTTGAAAAAATTTTATAGGATTATGAAAACCCATACAATAAGCATTCAATATTTGTTCAAAATCTAAATTTTAACAACCTAAAATCATAAGAAAATAAGTTTTTTCGAAAATTAACTTGATTTTGGATGAGGAAGAATTTGTGTAGGGCTTGATGGGTAGAAGAAAATCCCTTAAAGAAATCGTTTATTCTTATGTTAAAACGGACGAATTTGATAGATTTTAAAGGGGTTGCCGACTAGGGTTTTGAGTTTAAGTTTGGAAAGTGTTTTAAAGTAATTAAAATTAGGTTTGAAGTGATTTAAAGCAATCTGCGTCCTCGTGTATCGATACTGGTATCGAAATAGCCTGTTTCGATGCTTGTACCGATACCCTAGTATCGAACCACGGTTCGATACCTGTTCTTCCCAGAAGATTCCAGATGAACTGATGAATAGGTATCGAAACAGGTGTTAGCTGTAACAAACCATTGAGCTATGCTTTGCATTTTAGACTTCTAAAAGTACTAGAAATGAGTCTCTAAAGCCCCTAAAGTCATGCAAAAGATGTTATGACATGATTAAGATTCATGAACAAGTTCATACTCCCCCTAGCAACATACATAGAAGCAACAAGATGTAAGCTAACAATAGCATGATTTCAATCAAGATTCAAGCCAAGTTTTGCATAAAAACAACAGCTAAGAGTTTAAGAAAGGCTAGTTAAACCTAACTCTCTCCTAAGGGTCCAAAAGCGCTCTTTTTCTAAAGGTTTAGTAAAAATATCCACTAATCAGTTTAAGGTGTCAACAAACTCTAAAACAATATCATTTTTAGACACGTGATCTCGAATAAAGTGGTGTCTAATTTCTATGTGTTTGGTTCTAGATGTTGAATGGGGTTCTTAGTATGATATATGACACTAATATTATCACACCTTAGTGGTATGATTTCTACCTTAATGCCATAATCTAAGAGTTGTTGTTTCATCCATAACACTTGAGCACAACAACTCCCTAAGGATATGTACTTCGCTTCGGTGGTAGATAGAGCTACACTATTTTATTTCTTAGAGAACCAAGATATGAGCATACTACCTAGAAATTGATAAGTTCCGGAAGTACTTTTCTTATCTATCTTACAACCTCCATAGTCCGCATCCGAATAAGCATGTAAATCAAAGGATGAGTCTTTAGGATACTAAAGACCTAAATAAGGTGTATCTCTAAGGTATCTAAAAATTCTCTTAATGGCAACTAGGTGTGATTCTCTAGGACTAGCTTGAAACCTAGCACACAAGCAAACACTAAACGTGATATCCGGTCTACTTGCGGTAAGGTAAAGCAAAGAACATATCATGGATCTATACAATTTAAAACACACTTACCTCCTTCATCCTTGTCAAGCTTAGTAGATGAGCTCATAGAAGTGGCTTGAGGCTTTACATTCTCAAAGCCAAACTTCTTGAGCATGTCCTTGATATATTTATCTTGATTAATGAAGGTTCCATCATTCCTTTGCTTAATTTGGAGACCCAAAAAGAATGAGAGCTCCCCCATCATGCTCATCTCGAATTCACCTTGCATTAGCTTAGAAAATTCTTGGCAATAACACTCATTAGTAGATCCAAAAATAATATCATAAACATAAATTTGAACTACTAATATGTCGTTTTTAAACCTTTTATAAAAAGTGTAGTATCCACCTTCCCTTTTTCAAAACCTTATTCAATTAAAAAAAATTGAAAGTCTTTCATATCAAGCTCTAGGAGCTTGTTTCAAACCATATAATGCTTTTGTTAATTTAAAAATATGGTTTAGAAATTTTGGATCTTCAAAACCCGTTGGTTGTTCAACATACTATTCTTCATTTATAAAACCATTTAAGAAAGCACTTTTAACATCCATTTGAAAAAGCTTGAAATCATGATAGTATGCAAATGCATGTAACATCCTAATGGCTTCTATTCTAGCTACGGGTGCATAGGTTTCATCGAATTCTATCCCCTCTTCTTGAGTGTAACCTTGAGCAACTAATCTAGTTTTATTTCTCACAATATTACCATTCTCATCTAATTTATTTTTAAAGACCCATTTAGTTCCTATAGTAGATTTATTACTAGGCTTATCAACTAATGTCCAAACATTACTTCTCTCAAAATTTTTTAACTCTTCTTGCATAGCTAATATCCAATAATAATCATCTAAAGCTTCATTGATATTCTTAGGCTCTATGTATGAGATAAAAGCAATATGGTTCATTAATCTAAGAGAAGAACGAGTAGTTACCCCCTTGGATGAATCACCCAAGATTTCACCACTTTTGACATAGTTGAACTCTCTTGGAGAGCTCACTTCCCTTTCTTCAAGCTTTACATATCCTAAAGCTTCTATTGGAGGATCTTGTGTTTCCTCATTGGTTGGAACCCCATCCACCTTTGATGCTTGTCCATCATCAATGGTTTCAATGATTCCTACATCATTATCATCACAAGAATTCATTCTAGGAAGGAGGTTATCATCGAAAACCACATGTATAGATTCTTCTACAACTAAGGTTCTTTTTTTGAAAACTCTATAAGCCTTTGAATTTAAAGAGTATCCAAGAAAAATAGCTTCTTCACTTTTTGCATCAAATTTACCTAAATTGTCTTTCCCATTATTTAAAACAAAACACTTTCACCCAAAAGGGTGAAAATAGCTAATGTTAGGCCTTTTAAATTTTAAAATCTCATAAGGATTTTTCTTTAAAATTGGTCTAATCATTACTCGATTTATAATATAACAAGAAGTGTTCGTAGCTTCCGCCTAAAAATACTTAGGTAAATTGTTTTCACAAAGCATGGTCCTAGCCATTTCTTCTAAAGTTCTATTTTTCCTCTCAACTACTCCATTTTGTTGAGGAGTGCGAGGAGCCAAAAACTTATGGCTAATCCCATTTTCATTACAAAAATTCTCAAAAGCTAAATTTTGAAATTCGATTCCATGATCACTTATAATATGAAAAATTCTTTGATCAAGATCATTTTGAGAAATATTTGAAAATGTGATGAATTTTTCTAAGGCTTCATCTTTTGTAATTAAAAATAGAACCCAAGTGTATCTAGAGTAATCATCAACAATAACAAATGCATATGATTTTCCACCCAAGTTAGTAGTCCTAATAGGTCTAAAAAGATCCATATGGATCAATTGTAATACTCTACTAGTTGAAACATCATTAATGGAATTAAAAGAAACTCTCTTTTGTTTACCTTAGCACATGCATCACAAAATTTATCTAAAGAAAACTTAAGCTTGGGTAAACCTCTAACTAGATTTTGGTAGGCTAGTTTCTCTAAAACACTTATGCTAGCATGACCTAGTTTTCTATGTCATAACCATGCATCATTTTTATTACTAGCAACTAAGCATGCATGAGAAATGTTTATGTCATCTAGATGCACTATATAAATATTTCCTATGAGATGACCTATGAGCATGTTTTATTTAATTCTATGTCTATTATTTTGCAACCACTTTTATCAAAAGAAACATAGAAACTCTAATCACACAATTGACTAATGCTCAATAAATTATGCTTAAGACCATTAACAAGTAAGACATTTTCAATTAAAATAGAGAAGTAATAGCATTCAAATTATTAGAAACAATGAGTTCCTTAGGAATCCAAACACTCCTAATTTTTCTATGTCTAAAATACTTTTGAAAATTTCTTTGTTTGTAGTTTTGAAACCTCTTTTTCTCATGGTTGAGTTTGAAGAGCTTCCTTTTTCAAAAGTAGAACTACCAACCACTTTGATTTGTTCCTTAAGCTCATTCACCACTTTGTGGTGATTCTCACTCAAGCTAGAAATAAGGTTGTTTAAATCAACATTTTCTTTTTGAAAAAATTTTAATTCATCATTCAAATCAACAACCTTTTCTTCAAAATCCAAAATAATTTTTATCAAAGAATCATTTTTCATTTCTAAATTGAAAATAGTTTTCTTGCTTTTCAAAATTGATTCTTTAAATTTCAAAAACAACTCATCATAAACATCTTACAATTCATCATATGCATCATATAATTCATCACAAGAAAGATCATTGCAAGAGGATTCAAGGGTTACCTTAGGCTCATCAAGAGCCATGAGACACAAGTTGGCCACTTCATTTTCTTCATCGGATGATGACTCCTCATCACTCCATACAACAACATGAGTCTTTTTCTTCTTTTTCTTCTCAAAACTCTTGCTTTTGTATAGAGGGCAATCGGTCCTAATGTGATCGGGCTTCTTGCATTCATAACAAATAATTTAATCTTTCTCATCTTCTTTGCTCTTTGATTTGAAGTCCTTCTTTCGTTGGAATCTTCTATTCATATTTGCCCTTATGTGCTTAGTGAATCTTTTAGCTACCATAGCCAATTCTTCAAGTTCATCTTCTTCACTACTGTCTATCTCTTCTTGTGACATTAATGCTTTAAGATCAATCCCTTACTTCTTCTCAATCTCTCTTTTTTCAATCTTCACCTCTTCCTTTTTTTCTCTTCGTCTCTTCCTTTCTTCCTGATTTCGGGGGTGAGAAGACATCCCACAAGAGTATCAAGTTTTATATTCTTCAGGTCCTTGGCTTCAATAATGGTCGTCCTCTTGCTATCCTAAGACTCGGGAAGAGAGTAGATGAGCTTTCGAACGAGTTTCTCTTTCAGAACAATCTCACCAAAACCCTTGAGACCGTTGATGATCACCGAGAATATATCAAACATTTTGGTGATGTCTTCATCCGACTCCATCTTGAAGTTTTCATAATTTAGATTGAGAAGATCAATCTCCGTTTCCTTGACATCGTTGGTGCCTCATATGTAGTCACCAAAGAGTCCCAAACTTATTTGGCACTTGTACATGAAGAAATCTTGGAGTAGATATCGAGGCTTAGAGCACTAAAGAGGATATGCAAGGCTTTATTGTTAGTGGACATCCTTCTCCTTTCTTTGTCGGTCATCTCATTCCTCTTCTTTGGCACTTGTAGATCTCCTCCTTACTTCATAGGAATTGAGGGTTCATCTTTGGTTATATCCAAAAGGATATAATCATTGGAGTTGATGAATAGCCTCATTCTATTCTTCTAATAGAGGTAGTTATCCCCATTGAAGAAGGGTGGCTTGGTGATGGAATGTGACTCGTTCCATGAACCAAAGGTAGAAGCCATTTGATTCTTTTTGTAGATGTGATCAACACTCCTTGGACCTTCTTTGGTAGATGTGAATCTCTTCAAAGATTAGGCTCTGATATCAATTTTTGAGTTGATCGATCTTTAGAAGATGGCCAAGAGGGGGTGAATTGGCAATTTAAAAAATTGGTGGAGGAAAATTTCGGTAAAAATGTGAAAAATGAAGAACAAGTGATTTATAATGGTTCAAGCTTTGAACAAGCTCTACATCCACTACCTTAGCTCCCACTAAGTATTTTGAAACTAATTCACTAATTGAATTCGACCTTTTTCTTGGCTCAAGGGATAACTGTTACAATTCGAATCAATTCTTCTACCCAAGAACTGATTCAACCTCACAAGATGATACAAAGGAATAAAGGCAAATAAAAAGATCTCTCACAAGACAAATATTACCCCAATTACAAATAAACTCTCCCCAAACTCAATTTTACAAGAATTAAATTAAAGTACCCATGTTGGGAGGCTAGGATTGGCAATGAAGTGCTTTGAAATGGATTTGATTGCTTGGATGTTGCTTGAGGTTCAATAGTTGTTAATGCTGTTGAAAATGCTTCATTTTATACCTTCTCATTGATTTCTAACCGTTGTGTTTGTTGGGAATCTAAATAAGGCCTTTGAGACTTCATTTACCATTCATAAATGCACTCTGCAGTAGATGGTATCGAAACACGGGCTACCTATTTCAAAACAAACCAAAGTAGAAAGAGTCATTGTGCATTTAATAGAGGGGGGTATTGATACATGCTTCGATACCTTTATGAAATTGTAAGGTTGAGGATCGAACCATGTTTCGGAACAGGCTAACCACCAATCAAAAATTATCTGCCACCAACGGTCGACTCATTTAATGCTAAAATAACTGTTAGGGATTAAGGGGTCTACCGATACCAGTATCGATACCTGGAGTCAATTTTTAAATGATTTTAAAAATTATTTAAAGTCTTTGAAATGGTTCGATACATGGTTCAAAACAGATGTTGGCAGTGAAGAAAAGGTATCGAACCTTGTTTTGATACATGTTCTTGATCTCAAGAACAAGGCTTTAAAAACCAGGTGTATCAATACCTGTTCTTGTGGTATCGATACCCTCGTATGAAAAACACTTAGAATTTTATTTTAAAGTTCTTGGTTTGACTTGAAAGAAAATATTTGACTTAAATACTTAAAAATTTATTACAAGATAGTCCTTATAATTAATTGTTATATCAAAATCAATTTCAGTTTCATGTTTGCCAACCTGTATAGTTCTCTGTATCTTTCCCAGGCCTTATACATTGATTCGTCTTCGTCTTGCGTAAAGGATGTTATGTTGTTTTTGAGTTTATCATTCATATTGGTGTAACTGAATCTGGCAAGGAAGCTTCGGCATAGTTTTGTCCATGAGTTCAACGATCCCAACTAGAGGTTATTTAACCAAGATTTTACCGTATCCCTCAATGAATAGAGGAACAATTTCAGCTTAAGGATATTGGCTGAGACTCCCGGAAGCTTAAACGAGTTACATATTTCTGAAAAGGATTTAAGATGATGTCGAGCATCTTTATTGGCCGAACCCCCAAACTAGCTTAGGGTGTTGATCATGTTGAACATGACCGGTTTTAGTTAGAAGTGCTCTGCCTCTATGTTAGGCATCACAACAACAGGAGTTAACCAATCTAAATCTTCCTCTAAATAATCTCGAACAGCTCATGCACATTCCTATCTTGGAATATTTACTGGGTCAACAACTACGAAAGCACCGTTGTTGTTTGCTGCGGCGACATTCATACCTACATTGTTTTGTTGGTCAGGTTCTACGTTCATTCTTTGGTGTACCCTACGTTTCAAATCTCGTACTATTTTTTCGATTTCTGGATCGTAAGGGTATTGATCAATAGTCGGATTGGACCTGGGCATACACAAAACAAGCCTTGTAGGTTAAGATAAAAACAAGACTAATTAAAATAAAATAATAAAAAAAGAAAAGTAAAATAATTTAAAGGTGCAGGAATAATTAGTAGTAAAATTGAGCGTCAGTCCCCGGCAATGGCTACAAATCTGATGGAAGCTATGGAGTCCTTTTAATTCCACCTTTTTCAGATTGTAGTATTTAGGATGTTGGTCCCACGAGGACTGAGTCAACCTTGCTACCTCTTATAACTGCATTAAGGAAACTAAAAACACAAATGAATTGAATGGTTGAATTATGACTAAGATAACTATAAAAGCATAAAATTAAATAACGAAATAATTGGATAAAAGCGAGGCTAGATTGAATAATTTATAGTGGAGAATCCAGTTATGTTAAGTTTCCACTTATTAATGCAAAGGTTGAACTGCCGCCTCGGCGGATTGCACAAAGGGTCACCGCATTTTCCTAGGCAGGGTTATGTCATGTCGATAATTCAACATTTCATAGTTCAACGGAGCATCCTTGTATGTCTTCTTTCTTATCCCTAAGCGAAGAGAACTGTTAAAACCCACGTCTTGATGATACCTCCCAGCGTGAATCAAGGGAAGACAACAACCAAACACATGCGTCTTGTCGGTCACTGAAATCCTTGACGGATTAGTCAATGCCCATGAGCAAAGACCGTATTCTCTCATTTCGTGAACCTACATCTCCCGATGCTAGACAAATGAGTTTTTCTCACATACTTTTCTTTCGAACTCATATGCAAGAAGAGTAACTACCAAGAGAGAATAAACTATGAAATAGGTTTTGTATTAATAAATATCAAACATAACCTTCATCTCCGACTACTCCACAAACAATCTAAACCTCCGAAAGACTTAGAACATGATGGAGGCAGCGACTAAAGGTATAATAATGTGAGAATCCGTCTCGACTCCATACTAAACCTAAACCTAATAAGTGTCTTATATAGTCCAAGCCCTAAGTTAATCTTTCCATGCAAGAAAAGAATTCTAAAAGGGAAAGAAATCTAATTCTTAATTAAACTGTATTAATTTATTTAATCTTAATTCCTAAAATATCTCTTCTTTTCCCGCGGTTGGCTTTGATATGGGCTTGACCTCCTAATTGCGCTTCTTTTTTCTCTTGCTCTTTGTCCGTTAAGATCGGTATCTTTTTCGCTTTCTGTTGAGTACCAGTTGTTGTCTTTTACGCTGCTACTGCAACCTCCAGAGTGCTGCTATGGCGGGTGCTTTATCTACAATTCAACATTTATTTTCTCCTTTGGTTATCTCTGTGATATAGTTTCTTGTCTAAGAGAAAACTATCAAACGTATATGTTTTATGTCAAATAATAGATAAATTCATAAAGTTAATGATCAGATGCTGAAATATGGAAAATAACCAGAAATATTTATTATCGCCTTCAATTATGTCTTTATTGACAATAAACGAGTGGAGAAATGATATAAAAAATGATGACTTTTGAGTGCTGATGAACAGTGGCCATTAAACCCTTCATCGGAGTTAACTTGGTCATTGGCACGAGGCCTCGTGGCAAAAGGTTGCACCGGAGAAAAAGGTAATGGTTAAACCCTTCCTCTACACTCTGTTAGGAACTGAAACAAAATCCTTTTTGAAATCAATTTGCCTTGAGTTTGAGATCTAAGTAAAATCTGATTTTAGTTTGAAAATAAACTTTGAAATCGTTCTTTAATTCCTGATTTTTGAAAAGCAGATTTCCTTTTTTTGGTTGGATATTCACTTGACAAAGAAGAAAGAAAATAAAGAACAAAAAACCAAATTTTCTTTTTACCACTGAAAATCGAGGATTTTTCTTCTTTTTATTGATGTTGGAATTTCGAACTGAGTACAAAGAAGATTTTGGGATTTCTTATATCCCGTTTACAAGATTATTGACAAAACATGCCCCTATTTCAATAATCAACACATCTACTGCATGTTTTTCTACTTTTATTCATCTTGAATTTTATGGGTTTATAAGTGTGATAAATATATTTTTTTTGGTTATTTCGTGTGCGGCTGGTGATGGACATTATTTTCGGTAGTCGTGCCAGATCGGCGTGATTCCTGTTTGAAGGTCAATCACTCAATTGTTCTAAAAACATCAGTGCGTAAAGAGCGCGAGGAAGTTGAACGGACGAGATGCAACTGGAACATCAGGCGCATGTGTTGCACGCGCATCTAGGGATCTGGACGACCATGGTTACACTTGATCTGAACCGTTAGATCAGACTTTGATCCAAGGGTCCGGAGTGGGTTGTGCCATAAGAAACAAGGTATTAGGTTCTTGGTTAATTAGGGTTTAGACTATTGCCGGTTGGGCATGATAAATGGGCAATGTATTTTATTTATTAAAGGGTTTGTAAATTAAGACATGGACTGATAATATTTTTGGGGTTTTTTAAACATACAAATGGGCATGGACTGATTTTTATTTAATAGACTCTAATTTATTTATCTGGGTTGATAATATATATTTATCATATAATAATATATTTATGCAAATAATACATATATTTATATGCAATTTGATATATATATACCATGATTAGTTCACTCACACACATAATACATGTATTATATATATTAATATGCATACAAGCAATGGCATACAATGCTAAATTACTGACATTATATGCGTTAATATTCATACATTATGCAACATTAACAAATACATGCATATGAACATCATACTAAATTTATATGGTAATATTAACATGTACTTAAATGGTGACATTAACTCATACAAAGATGACATGCAATAATAATAACTAACACATGTGATTATATAAATTTATTTTATTATTTTTTTTTTCTTTTCTTTGATATATATGCCCATTATCAAATAATTAAAGCCCTTTATTTTAATCATAAAAGATAAGTTAGAATTGGGAAAAAATGGTGATTACAAATCCTATCCGGTCTAAACTTCCCAAAAGCCTATTTAATTAGCTCATAACTCATATTTTAAATCATAATTAAAATTACCCAATTTTAATTTTAAAATATTTTTTCACATTAAAAGCATAACATATTTTCTTTATTTTTGTTTTCCCTCTTTCAAGGCAGCAACTCCATCAATTTTCAAGGAAAAAATTCTATCTTTTCAATTAAACTTTGTTTGGGTTAATCCTTATAATTTTTCTTCTTCAAATTATTAGTTTTTCATTTGTTTTCATCTTTAAAAATAGTGGAAATGGATTGGATCAGTTTTAGAGGAGAGAATTCTTTAAACCTCTAAAACCCTAAAGTTCTTCAACAAAATTACCAAATTATTGGCTTGATACAATTTTTTAATATTTTAGTTTAAGTAAATCGGTTTTTCTGTCAAAATTTATGATTTTCGTTCAAGGGTTTTACTTTACTGTTTTTGGATCCTAAACACAAGGATTTGGGTATATTACGATGTTTATAATATGTCTTTAATGTATCTAATTATGTACTTAAGGTTTAGGCTAAGTTTGGATAATTTTAGGGAGTTTTTGGTTAAGGTTTTTAAGGGTATTAAAGGTTGCTATGTGTTGATCCGAGATAAGGGTTGTTTGATGTGTTTAGATTTACTAAATTCTCTAGTTTTGATGCTTTAAACAGGGTGAGAGTTAGGAGATTAAGTTTGAAGGTGATCGAATCAAGTTTGATGGCATTTCAATCAAGAAACAAATTATTGGTGAGTGGATTTTGAGAGTGGGCTGATACGGTAGTGTTTTACTTTTATTTTCAAAGGTTTGAGTGTATAAGGATGGTGTGAAAAATAAAAATTTAGAAAAGTGTGATTGTGGGATAGTGTGAAAATACAAATACATGCATATGAACATCATACTAAATTTAAATGTTAATATTAATATGTACTTAAATGGTTACATTAACCCATACAAAGATGACATGCAATAATAATAACTAACACATGTGATTATATAAATTTATATTCTTTTTTTGTTTTTCCTTTTCTTCGTTATATATGCCTATTATCAAATAATTAAATCCCTTTGTTTTAAACATAAAAGATAAGTTAGACCTGCACAAAAATGGTGATTACAAATCCTAACTGGTCTAAACTTTCCAGGAGCCTACTTAATTAGCTCATAACTCATATTTTAAATCATAATTAAAATTACCCAATTTTAATCCCAAAACCTTTTTTCATATTGAAATCATAATTAAGGTTTTTAAGGGTATTAAAGGTTGCTGCTATGTGTTGATCCGAGATAAGGATTGTTTGATGTGTTTAGATTTACTAAATCCTCTAGTTTTGATACTTTAAACAGGGTGAGAGTTAGGAGATTAAGTTTGAAGGTGATCGAATCAAGTTTTGTGGCTTGCCGATCAAGAAACAATTATTGGTGAGTGGATTTTGAGAGTGGGCTACTATGTTAGTGTTTTACTTTTATTTTCAAAGGTTTAAGAGTGTAGGGATGGTGTGAAAAATAAAAATTTAGAAAAGTATGATTATGAGGTGTTGAACCCACAACCTCACGCATGTTAGCCAGGTTACCCAGCCATCTAAACTAATGAACTCTTAGAAAAATAAGTTTCCCTTTTTTTAAATCATATCTGAATCTTTGGCCACAAATAAAATAATAATTTTTCAAGTCTGATATTATCTCTATATTGGAAACCACACCCCATCAGATTTGGAACCCGATGCGCCTAACTACTGCCACTATCGCCGGTAATCGCAGTTGGAAGCTTCGTCGGAATTTTGGGTTTAAACCCTTTCGAAATCTATTATTTCGGCCTTTGATCGAAGTTGTTTAATTGCATCGTCAACCTCTTCGTGCTCACCGTGGAGAGGAGAGCAAAACCCCTCCAACCTTGCACCCGTTCGTCACCGACAAGTCTCTCATCAGAGAGAGAGGGAGTCCGATCCGGTTAGATACGCTTGCTAAGGCTTCTTACCCTTTTTAATATGATTTTATGTTGTTTTGGACTCAGATTTGTGTTTTTAGTTGGAAATCAGTGAGAATCGATCCCTATGGAGGTTTTCGATCAATCGTATAGCCTCTAGGCGCCGCTAGGGGGATTTCCTCCCCCAGGATAGTGGCCTGGAGCCGATCGGTCCAAACCGGCTTAAACCCGATCTAAACTAGTCTTTAATCAGTTAACCTGAGCCGAATCGATCCAACCCGAGTTAACCGAACTAAGTCAGAACGAACCGGTCAACCAGGGTCAACCGTTGACAGACCCAACCTATTGACCATTGACCAATGATGTCAGCATTAACCGTTGACTTGGCTGTTGACGTCAATGTTGACTTTGACCAAAAATTCAAATTTTTCAAAAAAACCCATATTTTATGTTTTTTGACGTACTGAATCCATCTGTGAAGTCTGTTTTGAAAATTTTGAAATAGAAGGCCTCCAAATTGTAATTTGAAGTTTCGATTCAAACTTTTCTTATAAGTTAAGTACTTAAATTCAATGTCTAATACCTATGCCTGATTAATTGTAGGATATCATAGTTCTCTCGGTCGTGTACCGGCCCAGCCCAACTCCTCTCATTTCGACCAATCCTGATATCCGATCGGGACTCTATTTATTTAAAACCTAGAGAATAAATCTTGTATTTAAATTCTCGTATTAATATAAACATACCTGGTATTTTTAGGGTCAATTACTATAGTAGAGCGAGGCTCGAACACCCAGTACACCACCTGTCTGATTCCACCTTTTTGAGGTGTGTTCCTTGTGTGCTATATAACTGTACATTATTGTTTTCCATTTTAAACGAACCTATCATGTGTATATGACTGTTTTTCCTAGATTTTATATAGACTTTATGTTTTGAATCTCAAGCAAGATTATATTGTGCTTGACTATGTGCCTGATATATCTTGTATGTTTTTCCTGATTTAATACATACATGATGAACTGATTATTTCCTGATACTCCCATTAATACTCTATTATTACTGCATGGTTGTTATATTAGAATCGGGTTGTGATGTAAAGTGTCTGAGGTTCAGCTTTGATCCGGCTGATAATTTTGCTTGTTTACGGTTTCTAGCTTCGGTCAGGTTAATCCCGCCTATTATTGGTTATCGTGCTACAGCCGGGGTAATTTTTCTTGTTCCCTAAGGTAATCCCTTAGGTCGATAACTTGACCTTAAGGAGCTTAGGTTAATGCCTGTATCAGATATTGTTACAGGAAACTGTATCTAGGAGTTTGGTTGGAAGATAGCATGTCACACATGTACATGTTTTGTTTTCTGATATTATTGATGTATGGTTATGACAAGCGTCGTTTTTCAAGTCAAAATAAAATATTCCTCTTTAAATTAAATAAATAAAAGATATTATAGTAAAGAGGGTCGATCCACAGAGAATTTGGAACTTCTGATGTAATTCTGTATTGATTTCAGTCCAGGATGCTGCAAACAATTAATTAAAGGGGGTGTTGAAGAGACTGCGATGAAAAATAAAGAAACTAAAATAACAAATAAAATATAAAAATAAAATTGAAAGAAATAATTGTTGAAAATGAAAATGAAGAAATCGCCTCGAACTAACTTTGTTTCAATTCTGTCGATCATTGAAAATGATTTTTACTTCGGGATTCATGTCGGTTATAGTCTACAAGGACCAACCCATTGTAACTTGCCTTTCTCTCTTGTAACCGATCTTCCCAAGTCTATCTTTGAAAGATGATTCTTGAGTGGTTTAACCATAGCTATTGCCGTTAAAACAATCAGATTAAATACTGGAAAGGCCCCACTCGGATTATGTTGTCTCGTCGAGAATCGAATTTGATCTCATTTTTTCTTAGCGGACCGCCGCTAAGTGTGTTCACAGGAAGTCAAAATTGCCACAGGCAAATCCTTCCTCCCACTGTATATTAAAACAACATCCAGACCAACGAGCTCTTTTTGGTTTGAAAATATTTTAATTTTGTAAGTAAGGCCGATTGCCAAACTAATAAAACAGAAAAATAAGAATGTTTCTCGAAGGGAATTAAGTACTATTCAATTCTCACATTTTGAATTGATTCATTGTTAGCTCTCGGCTAAAAAGAAATTAGCTAAGCATGATATCAATTATCATACTTAGCATATTTTTGCAAAATATTAAAAAGAATAGAAATAACAAAATGAAAAGAAATTTTATAGAATAATAAAGAAGCAAGACAAGAATTCAAAGATAAAGTGATGGATCCTAAAGCCTTACCCATAGAGGGTATTTATAGGCTACTAATAACCTAAAAATAATAAAATAATTCAAAAATAAAATAAAAGATAAAAGGATAATTCTTGAGTTTAAAATTTAAAAACAAAATATCTTATACTAAAAATCTTCTCAAATCTTGTTGCTGAACCGTCTACAGAATTCTCTCAAATCTCGCTGACTGGACTGTCTCTAGAATCTTCTAGAAACTGCCACATCAACATTTCTTCATACCCGACGTCGTGCCCTTGTCTCCAGTCGCGAAGAAAAATGCAGAAATTGTCTTTTTTAATCACCAATTATAGAAACAGGTCACTGCACATAAAACATACAAAATTCGCTCAAATTAACAGTGACAAATTCATGAAAATAAGATAATTAGCAATTAAAAAGTAACTATTTAAATCACCAATCAAATTCCCCCACACTTGTCTCATACTTGCCCTCAAGTATGCCTTAATCAAACTAATCAAACACCTAGTTTGCAATCCTCCAATTCATCTCATACTTAAACAATGTATGAAAATCAATGCTCTCAATAACTAAATGAACCAAAATATCGATCAAGGAGAATAAACATAAGTAAAAATAAATCAAGCATCCTTGTAACTTCCTATCCTTCATCAATCAAAAATTCAACCTAGCTCAATTCCTCACAAGGTTTCACTCAAATCGCTCAAATGTGTTTCGGGTACAAAGTTTCGCTCAAAGTCACAATCAAACAAGGATTTCCATAAGCTTGTGACATAATCAATTCTCCACTACTTAGAAGAAATAAGATGCAAGATCAATGGGTCTTTCAAAAGGGTGTAACGGGGCTTAGGTAAAGGTAGGGAAAAAGGCTTAAAATGAGGCTAGTAATCAAGACAAAGAACTCATAACTAACATCCACGATCAAATAAGGTGCATGAAATAAATAAGAACATTTATATCAAAAAAAATAAAACCAAAATCGAGCAAACTTTTTTTTCTCCTTTTTTCTTCTTTTTTCATTTTTTTATTCTTTTTTCTTCTTCTTTTTTTCTCTTTTGCATTTTCCTCTTTTTTTTCATTTTTCATTTTTTCGCATTTTTTTCCTTCTTTCTTTCATTTTTTCGTGGAACAAGAGTTCATACGCTTCAATTCTTTTTCCTGAAAAAGGGTAAGAAAAGAGAATGATAAAAAAAAAGCTTAAAGGCTAAAGTTGAGGTGAAACAAAAAAAGGATATAGGCTCAAAATTGGTTCACTAATGGAAAATTAAAAGGGTAGGTTTTTTCTTGGGTAAAAATGGGGTAAATCCTATGCCCAAATCATATCAAAACATCATATTTCATGTGTAGCCTCAAAATGTATTCATTCCACAAGTTCTAGATTTCCAATATTTAATTCGACACACTCAAACAAGGAAAACGAGCATAAAAATAGATGAAACATGCTCAAGGCTCAATATCTTACCAAAGTGTGTTACATTAATCAAGCTAGGCGAAAATTCAATAGACAAAATCAAGGCATGTTACAAAGAAGTCAAATTAAATTCCTACTCATGTAATTCAACTATCAAGAGTGTTCTAAATCCAAAATAATTAAAAGAGCTTAGATAATCATAGCATGCTTAGGATATTTGATGAAAAGGAAGGAAATTTAACTAAGCATTCGACCAATTCAATCAATGTATTCAATCAAGCAAATGATAAAACAAGTAAGATGGAACTTGATTCAATCTTTACCCCCTCCCACTTAAATCATATTGTCTCAATATGAAAATTAAAGTACAAGAGAAGGAATAAAGATATTCCCCGTGTCTAAGTTGAACTTTGTAAGGGGTATGCAACTCCACAATTACTTTTTTTCAAGTTTTAGCATGACCAAGCCTTTTGAATCTGAGACACATTCTGTACAAATTTATTTGAAAATAAATTAGATAAAAATAAAAAAAATAAATGAATGAAAATAAAAAAATTAAAAACAAAGAAAGAAATGGGTTGCCTCCCAAAAGCGCTTTATTTAACGTCGTTTAAGCTTGACGACCTTCCTCTAGAATTTTGCTTCTTCCAAATTTAGCGTTTCAATTAAACCGATCGGAGCACTTTTGTAGAAAGGTTTTAGTCTCTGACCATTCACTTTGAAGCGAGCACCAGAATTATCTTCAACTTCTATGGATCCATGAGGAAAAACGTTGGTAACCGTCAATGTTCCAAGCCACTTCGATTTAAGCTTTCCTGCAAAAATTTTCAATTTTGAATTAAATAATAATACTTTTTGCCCAATGGAAAAAGAGTTAAACGAAATTCTTTGATCATGAAACGCTTTGGTTCTTTCTTTAAAAATCTGTGCGCTATCATATGCATTTTTACGAATTTCCTCAAGCTCTTGGATGTTCAATTTTCTCGCTTCGCCGACTGCATCCATTTCCATGTTACATTCTTTCACAGCCTAATATGCCTTGTGTTCCAACTCAATCGGTAAGTGGCATGGTTTGCCAAATACAAGTCGATATGTCGACATTCCTATAGGTCCTTTATATGTCGTGCGATATGCCCACAAAGCATCGACTAACTTCAAACTCCAATCCTTCTGATTTGGTTTAACTATTTTTTCAAGGATTGTTTTAATCTCTCGATTCGACACCTCCGCTTGTCCATTTGTTTGTGGATGGTAGGCGGTGGATATTCGTTGAGTCACACCGTATTTCTTCATTAATACATCCATGACTCGATTGACAAAATGTGTTCCTCTATCACATATAATTGCTCTCAGAGTGCCAAACCTGGAAAAAATAGCATCACGGAGAAAATTAGTCGTTGTCTTAGCATCATTATTTCGGGTAGCTTTTGCCTCTACCCATTTAGAGACATAATCAACTGTAAGGATAATATATAAATTCCCAAAAGAAGAAGTAAATGGCCCCATATAGTCTAATCCCCAAACGTCAAATATTTTACAAATGTGAATTGGGTTGAGCGGCATTTCACTTTTCCGGCTTAAATTGCCTACTCGTTGGCATCTGTCACATGCTTTACAAAAAATATAGGTATCACGAAATAAATTAGGCCAAAAGAAACCACATTCAAGAATTTTATGAGCGGTTCGTTTAGTTCCGAAGTGACCTCCACATGAATATGAGTGACAAAAAGTAAGTATCGATTGTACCTCGCTTTCACTGACACAACATCTAATAATTAAGTCCGAACAATGCTTCCACAAGTAAGGATCATCCAAAATATAATAGCGAGAGTCCCTTTTTATCTTCTTAATTGCGGATTTTGGTAAATCAATCGGCAATTTACCTGTGGCTAGGAAATTTGCTATATCGGCGAACCAAGGATGAGAGACTTATGCTGCCATTAAGCTTCCGTCGGGAAATTGCTCACGAATAGGTGGTTCAACTGTAGTGATCGGAAATCGACTTAAATGGTCAGTAACCAAGTTTTCGCTCCCCTTTTTGTCTTTAATTTCGAGATTAAATTCCTGGAGCATAGGATCCAGCGGATCAACCTTGGTTTCGCTTCTTTCTTGTTCATCAAGTGCCTTAATGCTGCATGATCAGAAAAAAACATAAATTTTAGTTCCAAGTAAATAAGAGCGAAATTTCTCTAATGCAAAAATAATAGCAAACAATTCTTTTTCTATGGTGGAATAATTGCGTTGAGCCGGGTCAAGTATTTTTAACACATAAGCGATGACGTACGGTTCCTTCCCATTCCGTTGGCCGATAACAGCTCCAACGCTCAGATCTGAAGCATCGCACATTATTTTGAAAAGAAGACTCCAATCCGGTGGTTACACAATTGGTGCGGAAATTAGCTTTTCTTTTAATGTGTCAAAAGAATTTTTACAAGCTTGATCAAAATCAAAGGTAACATCTTTTTGGAGGAGCCTACACAATGGTTGTGCTACTTTGGAAAAATCCTTTATAAATCGCATGTAAAAACCTGCATGGCCAAGAAAAGATCGAATTTCCCTCACCGAAGTATGGTATGGTAGTGAACGAATTACGTCAGTTTTTACCTTATCAACGGCAATTCCTTTAGATGAAACGATATGCCCAAGAACCAAACCTTTGCTTACCTTGAAATGGCACTTCTCATAGTTAAGTACTAATTTAAACTCAATGCATCGTTTAAGAACATAAGAAAGGTTGGAAAGGCATTCATTAAAAGAGTTACCGTATACGGTGAAATCGTCCATAAACACTTCGATACCTTTTTCGATGTGATCAGAAAATATACTTATCATGCACCTTTGAAATGTTGCAGGAGCGTTACATAATCCGAAGGGCATTCTACGGTAGGCGAATGTTCCGAAAGGGCAAGTAAAAGTCGCTTTTTCCTGGTCCTCGGGTGCCACTGAAATCTAGAAAAATCCTAAAAATCCATCAAGGCAACAATAGTGAGACTTTCCAGCTAATCTTTCTATCATTTGATCGATAAAAGGTAATGGAAAGTGGTCTTTTTGGGTTAAGGAATTAAGCTTCCTGTAATCGATACAAACTCTCCATCCATTTTGTACTCTTGTCGGTACCATTTCGCCTTCCGTATTCTGAACTACTGTTACTCCAGTCTTCTTTGGGACGACATGAACTGGACTTACCCAATTACTATCAGAGATTGAATAAATAATGTCGGCATCAAGGAGCTTTTGGATTTCTTCTTTTACAACCTCCATCATTGGCGAGTTCAACCGTCTTTGTCCTTCCCTAGTTTGTTTTGCGCCTTCCTCCGTCTTAATTTTGTGCATGCATGTGGATGATTTAAACCTTTAATATCAGCAATGGTCCAACCGATTGCTTCCCTATACATGCGTAAAACGGCAACCAACTTCTTTTCCTCTACCGTTGACAGCTCGCTTGAGATTATGACCGGCAAGGCATCCTTTTCTCCTAAAAAGGCATATTTAAGGTGAGACGACAGCTGCTTTAGTTCGAGTCAAGGCGCCTGCAATATCAAAGAAAAAATTTTAGTTTTCAAAGGTGTTAAACAAAAATTACATGCAGAAAAATTAAAGGAAAAAATTTCTTCAAGCTCCTTATCATCATGTAACTCCTCTATTTCCACTTCCTTGCCAACATCAAGAATTAAATTAGATTCCAAAAATTCATTAGCCAAGGGATCAATAATGTCTACGAAATTTAAACTCGCCACACTATCTGGGTATTTTATAGCTTTGTATACATCGAATTTAACAACCTCCCCGTCGAATTCCATAGTCAAGATGCCACTTCGGACATCAATTTTTGTTTGCGCCGTACTTAGGAAGGGTCGACCAAGAAGTATTTCGGATCCAGTATTACTGCGATCGTTTTCCATGTCAATTACATAAAAATCAGCAGGAAATATTAAATCGTTTACCTTTACCAAAACATTTTCTAGAACACCTTCGAGATAGATAATTGATCGATCGACGAGTTGAACTGTAACCCTTGTCTCTTTCAAAGTTTCATTAGAAATTTTGTTGTAGACGGAGAGGGGCATTACATTGATGGATGCGCCTAAGTCGCACATTGCACGCTTAATTCCAATATTACTAATTTTGCACGGTATGGCAAACATACCTTGATCTTTGTATTTGGGAGGTAGCTTCTTTTGAAAAATTGCCAAAATATTCTCGCCCAGGTTTACTTTTTCATGACCAGTCAATCACCGTCGGTTTGTGCAGAGGTCTTTGAGAAACTTCGCATACTTTGGTATTTTTCGAATTACATCGAGAAGAGGAATATTTATCTCCACCTTTCTAAAGACGTCAAGAATTTCCTTCTCCTCTGCTTTCTTATCATGCTTCACAAGCCTAGAAGGAAAAGGAGGCAAAGTATCGTAAGTAGAAGGAAAAGACGAGGGAGAAACAACTTTACCATAATCATTTGAAGGTGAAGATTCTTTTTCTGAGTCCTTTGGTGGTGTATCCTCTTTTTGTTTGTCGGTCTCTTTCGTAGACTTGTTCGGTTGATCAGGCAAGATGATGGTGCCACTTCGCAAAGTAATTGAACTCATATTTTCTCTCGGATTTGATTCAGTTTGCGAAGGCAATCGACCCTGCGATTCTAGGCGGCCAACAGTCTGAGCTAATTGTGTTAATTGCTTTCCAAGTTCTTGAATTTCTCTTTGGGTTTGAGATTGGAAGTTCTCTTGGGATGTGGCTAACTTTTCAACAATTGATTCTAGGGAAGATTTTTGTGGGGCTTGAGCTGGAAAAGGAGGGGGTCTTGCTTGATAATTTTGATTGTTACCGTATCTCAGGTTTGGATGATCTCTCCATCTTGGATTAAAAGTATTACCATACGGGTTATATGCTCTTTGAGAAGGTCTCGGAAAATTTCTTACGGCATTAATATTTTCTTCGGATATATCTTGTAACAATAGACAACAGTCTGTCGGATGATCTGTCATTGTGCAAATTCCACAAGCTTTCGCTATTCCATTTTTCCTGAAATAAGCGAATTAACTATGTTAGTTAATTTGTCGAGTTTATTCTCAATTGAAACAACACTTACCTCGTGAACCCGTCGGCTAGGTTCACTTGAGCCAAATTATTGTGAGTTTGCCGCCATAGTGGAAATTAACGTTCTTGCCGCCATGGTTGTCATGTTAATGAGAGCGTCGCCACTATCGGCATCAACCATTTTTCTATCAACTGGAAGCATTCCTTCATAAAGGTATTGAAGGAGTGTTTGCTTAGAAAGACCATGCTGCGGACAACTGGCGCACAATTTTTTAAACCTCTCCCAGTAATCATAAAGAGTTTCGTATTTTTTTTGTTGAATTCCCAAAATACATCGCCTTAACTCACTTACTTTTACCATTGGGAAAAAACTGTCAAGGAAAACACGTGATAGTTCAACCCAAGTAGTAATTGAATCGGGCGGTAAATAAAATAGCCACTCCTTAGCCGTTCCGGCTAAAGAAAAAGGAAATGCTCTTAGTTTGATTTGATCCTCGGAAACTCCTTGAGGCTTCATACTGCTGCACACCATATGAAATTCTGTGAGATGCTTATGTGGGCTTTCACTAGGCAAGCCATTATAGGTAGGAAGGAGATGGATCAATCCTGTCTTAAGTTGAAGCGGGGTTTCGCCATTAGGAAAGGTGATGCAAAGTGGTGGTTGTATCTCGGGGGCTGCATTTAACTCTCTAATCGTTTGGTTGGCCATCTGTCTTGGTTCAAAATTTGCATTTGATGAGGTAGGATATATGTTAGGATTCGACTCTCCATAGGATTGGGTATGAGATAATGGTTCAAAATTAGATTCCGAACTAGCTTGCTTGTCTTGATCTCTTTGTTGTTTCTTCTTGCTAAGCGTTTCGTCGTGAGTTCTATGAGCTCTTGCTTCGATTTCCGGGTCAAGTTCAACAAGATTTCCCAGTTTGCTCCTGGTCATAAAAACAAACAAAATTTAATCAGTAATTTGCAGAAAACTCCTCGGCAACGGTGCCAATTTTGACAAGCGCTGTTTTTCAAGTCAAAATAAAATATTCCTCTTTAAATTAAATAAATAAAAGATAGTATAGTAAAGAGGGTCGACCCACAGAGAATTTGGAACTTCTGATGTAATTTTGTATTGATTTCAGTCCAGGATGCTGCAAACAATTAATTAAAGGGGGTTTATGAGACTGCGATGAAAAATAAAGAAACTAAAATAACAAATAAAATATAAAAATAAAATTGAAAGAAATAATTATTGAAAATGACAATGAAAAAATCGTCTCGAGCTAACTTTATTTCAATTCTGTCGATCATTGAAAATTATTTTTACTTCAGGATTCATGTCGGTTATAGTCTACAAGGACCAACCCATTGTAACTTGCCTTTCTCTCTTGTAACCGATCTTCCCAAGCCTATCTTTGAAAGATGATTCTTGAGTGGTTTAACCACAGCTATTGCCGTTAAAACAATCAGATTAAATACTGGAAAGGCCCTACTCGGATTATGTTGTCTCGTCGAGAATCGAATCCGATCTCATTTTTCCTTAGCGGACTGTCGCTAAGTGTGTTCACAGGAAGTTAAAATTGCCACAGGCAAATCCTTCCTCCCACTGTATATTAAAACAACATCCAGACCAACGAGCTCTTTTTGGTTTGAAAATGTTTTAATTTTGTAAGTAAGGTCGATTGCCAAACTAATAAAACAGAAAAATAAGAATGTTTCCCGAAGAGAATTAAGTACTATTCAATTCTCACGCTTTGAATTGATTCATTGTCAGCTCTCGGCTTAAAAGAAATTAGCTAAGCATGATATCAATTATCATACTTAGTATATTTTTGCAAAATATTAAAAGGACTAGAAATAACGAAATGAAAAGAAATTTTATAGAATAATAAAGAAGCAAGACAAGAATTCAAAGACAAAGTGATGGATCCTAAAGCCTTACCCATAGAGGGTATTTATAGGCTACTAATAACCTAAAAATAATAAAATAATTCAAAAATAAAATAAAAGATAAAAAGATAATTCTTGAGTTTAAAATTTAAAAACAAAATATCTTATCCTAAAAATCTTCTCAAATCTTGTTGCTAAACCGTCCCCAGAATTCTCTCAAATCTCACTGACTGGACTATCTCCAGAATCTTCTAGAAACTGCCACATCAGCATTTCTTCATACCCGGCGTCGTGCCTATGTCTCCAGTCGCAAAGAAAAATGCAGAAATTGTCTTTTTAATCACCAATTATAGAAACAGGTCACTGCACATAAAACATACAAAATTCTCTCAAATTAACAGTGACAAATTCATGAAAATAAGATGGCATGTCACACATGTACGTGTTTTGTTTTCTGATATTATTGATGTATGATTATTCCTGTGACTTTTTATGTATTGTTGGTACATACTAAGCTCCATAGCTTATACCCGACTTTTTTCCCCTTTTCAGATATTCATAGATATGCGAACCCGGATTTGGCACTTGAAGGATCTACACATTTGCTAGTTATATTTGGATGTAATGTTTAAATCTTCTAGTTTGCAATTAGGGTGACATGTGCCTATATTTTATTAACGGATTTGTGAATTATGTTGCGAACAATGATGTTTATAGGATACTTTATTATTTTGGCAACACTTTTATATAATTTAAACGATATCCAGATTGACCTATTATCAGTACATGTTATGTTGATTATACTTGAACTATAATTTTGATGGAACTTTGTCAATACATGTTTCTCAACTATATTTTACGTTTAGATTTATGTTTGAAAAAAATGTGACCACTCTAGGTCGGGCTTTTCGCATAGACCGGTATAGGGGTTACAATGATATTTGTCATGCTCTTGTTATGTTTATGCATATTTGATTATGCATGTATTTAAATTCTTATGTGATGTTTTTATACGGTTTTATATGTATCCAATGTTTCTATGGTGGTGTTTTGAAAATAAGATAAAAATGGTTTTATCGGTTTTTGCAAGTGATGTATGAAACGTGGAATACACGTGTTTTGAATTCTATTTTGAATCGAGTATGGAGTATATGTTTTTATTATTGCATTGGCTAGTTAAGTGATGAACATGATGAGATAATTTGATTCATCAATAGGGTCTAGAGTGCACTATAAACATTCAAAATTCATACGTGTGAAAATGCCTTAGTGTTGTATATTTGGTAGTTAGACTAATGTTGTGTGATGGGTAGTATTGTCGTATCCGGGTTGATAGGGGTAGTAATGTCACCGGACACCAAGGTAAGACTTATGTTGGGGATAGTACCAACATACGCATGCTTTGGAGTAGTACTATTATGTGGTTGTCAATTTATCCTAACGATTTGGGGTAATACAAATCAGATCACTAGAACTAATATATGTTTTGACTTTTGTAATTGCAAGTGTTATGTTTTCATTAAGCTTTGCTAGGTACATAACATGTTATACTTGCATTTTTCTTAATAAGCATGTGATATGTTTTATAGAATTTTTACTGAGATTTGTGGTAGTTTGATAGGCCATGATTGATAACACTTGCTGGATTTATTATTACGTTGTTGGCCATGTCTTTTACTTGATTTATAGAGAGAATGACATGTTTTTACTTTTACAAAGATTGAGATAATGTGGGTTATATTGCAAGCGATATTTTAATTTGTTTTTATTTCCTCACTAAGCCTCGTGCTTAATCCCTCTCTTTTTCTTGCAATATAAAGAAATAAGTGCTAGAAGCAACCGAAAAGCAAGAGAGTCGTATGTGCCTATTTTAGTATTTCTTAGCTCAAGTATGTTGTTTTTAAAGTTATGAACCTTAGGTAGTCGAGATCAATGGGATAGTAAACCTATGTGCTTTTTGTTATTTTTGGTATATTTTTATGTCAATGAGGTATTTTGATATTCAATTTTTGATTATTTAAAGTTATATTAAGACATGTTTCCAATTTTGAGGTATGATTATGTGTTTCATGTTTTAATTATGGAATTAGGTGATATTGCATCTAGAAAGGTTGTTGTGGTATGTGCTTAATTTATGTGTTAGGTGAAAATATATATCTAGAGAGACTTTTAAATTCGTTTAAGGAATGAAACATAATGTGAGCATATCTATACAAGCACAATCTGATCCAGAGGTTTTGCTAGCAAGAACTATTACTCGTTCTAAGGAAAAGAAATTCAGGGAAGTTCTTTTTCTTACTTGTGCTTCAATTCCAT